>JARYGA010018804.1:3000000-3163000 GCA_030545235.1 Helianthus tuberosus
CGCACTCTTCACGTCTAGTTGGTAAACTTTAAAGCCCTCGAATGTTGCGAAAGCTAGAAATAAACGAATTACCTCCAACCTTGCCACTGGTGCAAACACTTCATTGTAATCAATCCCTTCCTGCTGATTGAACCTTTTACCACCAATCGAGCCTTGTTTCGCGTCACTATCCCTCTTTCATCCTTCTTACACTTAAACACCCATTTAGTGCCTATCTCTCTTTCACCTTTAGGAAGGTCAACTAACTCCCAAACCTTCAACTTCGCAAATTGTGCCAATTCCTCTTGCATAGCTTCAACCCATGAATTGTCTTTAAGAGCCATATGAATGTTCTTCGGCTCCTCTTGGGAAATAAAGCAACTATACAAGCATTCGTTCACAATTCCAGTCTTTTCAATCGACACAAATAAGCCAGAATTCGCTGCTATGCTTCTTCTTGTCTGAACACCTGCATTAGGATCCCGAAGTATCATGTCAACTGGATGATCCCTATTTGCTCGTGTAGTAGCAACAGCATCGACTTCTAGATTGTCACCCAGGTTTGATCCAACCTCCCCTTGAATGTTCTGATATGCAAAAGGGTTAATGAAATCCTCCCCCTGAATGGGTTCAGAGTCACTATCACTTGAATCAGGATCAGCAGCACCATGGGAAGTTTCTGGAGCATCTGTCATATCAACATTCGATCTAGGCATGAACTCGCCTTCATCGTCTCCTCCAATCACTGCTTGAATCAACTGAGAATCATCTGCATTTGGAAACTCAGGAATATTAAATGATTTAAAAGTGCTTTCATAATCATATAATATAGCAGGACCACTCGTTGATTGTTGAGGTTTGTATGTAGTAATTTCAACATTGTAAACAACCTCAATTTTACCAGTTTTTAGATTAAAAACCCTTTTATTCGGTGTGCCAGGCACATAACCTAGAAAGTAGCCATCGTCAGCCACCTCACCGAATTTTTGTTTATCTTTATTTCGCACAATAGTGCAGGGTAATCCAAATGGTTCAAAGCCTTCCAAGTTTGGTTTCTTGTTAAACATCAATTCATGACAAGTTTTATTAAAACGTTTAACAGTCTAAACTTTGTTTAGGATGTAGCAAGCTGTATTCACAACTTCTCCCTAGAAAAGAACTGGTAGCTTTGAATCTGAAAGCATCGTCCTAGCGGCTTCAATCAACGTCCTGTTTTTCCTCTCAGCGACTCCATTTTGTTGAGGCGTATAAGGAGCGGAATATTGATGTTCAATTCCCTTACGAAGACAATAGAGATCCAGAATACGATTCTTGAACTCCGTGCCATTATCACTCCTTATCCTCTTGATCCTCGCATCATGAACGTTTTCCAATTTCGTAAAAACATCTATCAGCATCTCCTCCGTCTCATCTTTTGTACCTAAAAAGAAAACCCATGAATAACGTGAGTAATCATCAGTAACAACAAGGCAATAGTACTTTCCACCTATGCTCCTTACGTTCACTGGACCGAATAAATCCATGTGAAGTAATTCATAAGGGGCATCTATGGAATTTACTATTTTAGACTTATGAGGTTTCTTGTGTTGTTTTCCCTTTTGACATGGAAGACATTTATCTTCCACCTGAAACCTCTGCATTGGAACCCCTTTCACTAGCTCATTTTTAACAAGGTAATTCATTTTTCGATAGTGAATATGGGCCATGCGTCTGTGCCACAACATCGATTCAGCTTCAGATGCTTTTGAAAGTAAGCATGCCACCACAGCAGTTGGATCCTTAGCACCCATGTCCATGACATAAGTGTCATTTCTCCTTGGCGCTCGCATCACTATCCAATCGTCCGGAATCTCCAAACCTGGTTTCAACACTAATGCTTCATTCTGGGTAAAATGGACCGAGTGACCCTTGTCGCAGACTTGTGACACGCTCATCAGATTGTGTTTAAGCTGCTCCACATAGTTCACTTTGTCCAGTGTGATCTTCCCATTGGTCACTTTTCCTCGGCCTGTAATTCTACCACCTTTAGCACCCGCAAAATTTACATTTCCACCATCATAATCTTCAAATTCAGTTAACAATCTCGCATCCCCCGTCATGTGCCTGGAGCAGCCACTATCAACATACCATAAGTTGATAATCCTCCTTAGCAGCTCCTGCACACACCAACCAAGAAATTAGTTAGATTGGGGGACCCAAGCCTTAATGGTCTTGGGTCGTCCAAATTCACCAACCACTGGAACATCCATCCAATATCCATTACTCCTAACTGGAGTCTTGGATCTTAGACCTGTTGATGGAATTTGATTTTGATTTCCACTAGGTCTTTGGTCCTGAGGGTTCCTATACGTGTTTGGACTATTTGACCTTTGGAAATTTTGATTTTGGTACCTAGAATTTTGATTCCAAGAAGCATTATTGTTGTAATTTCTAAAGCCATTGTTATAAAAAGTTCGACCACCATCATTTTGGTATCGATTTTGATATTGACCTTGACTTCTGAAATTATTAGCATTATAATTGTTCATTCTTGGTGAACTGCTTCTAGGTCTCTCAAATCTGCCTGGTGGAGATCTAAGTTGAAATCTTGGTTGATTTCTTTGGAAACGAGGAACTTGTGGAGTTCCTTTTTCAGCCTTATCTTCACCAACAACAACGTTTTCTGGTTGCTTAGGAGCAGATTTCTTTGGAGAATTCGCAACTTTCTCCTGTTTATCACCACTATTCTCTGGTGACTTCTCTCTCTTCCTCTCACTCACTTGTGCTTCACTCTTTTTGTTAGGACAGCAGCTAGCTACATGTCCTTTGGTGTGACATTTGAAGCACGATCTCTTTTTCGAAGACTTCTTATCTGAAGCCTTTGAACTAGATTCGGGTTTTGATGATGATGCCTTAGAAGGATTTGGTTCAGTTTGCTTAGTTTCAGAATTTTCTTTGTCCTTGTTTTTAGCAAACTCTACATTAGATTCGTTTTCAATAACAGCTGTTTCGTTGTTCATGTCACTTCCTTGAACAAAATTAACCTTTTTAACAAAAGTTGGATTGTTATTTTTAGGATGTGATGTGTTCTTTTTCAAAACAGGTTTGCTGTTATTATCCTTCTTAGCATCAGCATTCTCAAAAACATTTCCTTGACGTGACGTGGAACTACTTGGTGATGTTGACCCAAAGTTCATGAGCTCATCTTCATCAGGCAAGAAAGAATAGTCATGACTAACAGGATGTGGAACTTCATTGAACCCATGAAATCCCACACTGGTTTTGTCATTACTTTTCTTCAAGCCACCCATCATATGTTTCATAACAAAAGTAGAGTCCCTAAATTGACCTAATTTCTTTTCAAGTTCAACAATTTTGAGTTGTGCATCTGACAACTCTTTGCATTTTTCAGAAATCTCTTTTGTTTTCTCAGCCATCATTTCATGAGCTAAGTCTATGACTTGAAGTCTTTCGTTTAGTTTGCAGGTTAAAGAGTCAATTTTACTTTCATAACCTTTTATCTTCTTCAAGTATGAGGATTCATTTCTTTTAGCAAAAAGTTTGCTTCTTTTATGTTAGACATCTCGCTCACCAGACTTTGGTTTTGTGTTGACAACCTGTCAACCTCACCCTATAGTTCACGACATTTTAAACACACAGAATTTGACTTTACCTCTCCTGTTTGTTTATCAAGGTTGGCCATGAGAGCCGCAAGCTGAGCTTTCACTCTGTTGTATTCAGCTTCCTTTTCATGGTCAGACTTTTGCTTTTCTTCTTTAGCATCTTTTGTCTGATCAGCCTTCTTTTCTTCAGCTTTACTCTCTTTCTTCACCTCAGCCTCAGCATCCACTTTTGCTTCAGCATCTCCCACAGTAGCTTCACCATCATCAACTAGAGTTATCTCTGCCATGAATGCCTGTGTGACATTGTCATTATTTTCCAAGTGAACACTCCAGTCATATGAACCTTCTCTAGCAGTAGAGATCAGCGCTCTCGAGTTAGAGTTGTTTGAAGCATTCCTATTGTTTGAACTCTGACTCGAAGTCTCCTGCTTTTGTTTTTGACATTCCCTAGCAAAATGCCCATAACTTTGACAGTTGAAGCATCTCACTTTGGTCTTATCAAAACCAACAGTCTTTCCTATAAACTTCCTTCCTGTTCGGTTCATAAATCTCTTCACTCTTCTAGTGATCATGGCCATTTGCCATTGCAAATCCATATCTTCAAGATCATCAGGGTCAATTTGATCGTAATCTTCATCTAAAGTGGCAGGATCAGATATCTTCCCCTGAATGTAGTTCTCATAAGAAGCAACAAATGAAGCAAGTAGAGCCAGATGCTGTTCAGAAGACTTCACACTCATTGGCATCGACTTAACACCACAGCTCTGCTTAGAACCTGATGTTCTCTTGGCTCCTGATGATCCTCCTGAAGCAGCTACAAAACACACATCACCATCTTCATTCACTGTGACCTGCTCATTCTCACACGAAAGAAAAGCAGTAGCAAAGTCGCTAGAAGCGTTGTGAGATGAAGAAGATGTAAGCCCATTGTAAATCGCTGGATCTTGAACCTGATCATATCCAGTGTCTTTCTTCTTCATACTGAGCTCATAAGCTCTCAGCTTTCCTACTACTTCTTCCAGCTCCTTTGTCTCATAATCTGCCTCTCCCTTAATCATGAGAGTGTAGATATCCCACTTAGTAGGTAAGGCATCGAGCAGCTTGTCATTCTTCTCAACATCAGAATAGCAATCGATCTCATAGTTTTCCATTTCTGACATCAGATGGTAGTAACGAGTGATGATGTCCTCCAGAGACTCATGTTTCATGTACTTGAAAACAGCAAACTGCTTCTTCAGAAGATCAACTTTGTTTTTCTTGACATCTGCATTTCCCGCATATCTTTTCTCTAATGCATCCCATATATCCTTTGAGTTTTTGTACTTCTTGAAAGTATGCTTAATGCTATCAGGTAAGGACATTTTGATTGCAGCCAAGGCTCTCTTATCAGCCTCATACATCTTTTTATCAGCATCTTCCATGTTCACATAAGCAGTTCTACGAGGTCTGCCCTCAAAGTCGTGTGTTGGGTTTGTGTACCCATCTTCAATGCATATCCACATGCGAGTGTCCTGATATTCAATGAAGGATTGAAAATGATCCTTCCATGTCAAGTAATTTTCCACCTTCATCATCTTAGGTGGTTTGTTGGTAGTGCCAACTTCATGCTCCATCTTCAACAGCTCATTCAAAGTAGACATGTTCGACATTTTAAACGTTGCAGACTGATAAAACCGTACAAAATATCTCCGAAAATAGTGGTTACCAAATTACACCGTTAGAATCGTCTCGAAAAGACGAATCCAATGATATCTAATGTCGACAGAGTTTTTTTTTTTGTCCTAAAAATGCAACGAATTTAACGGTCCAAACGGTTCTGTCAAACGAGCTACGGATCAATTTCTATTTGCAAAACTGTGAAATTTTTCTTACGCTTCCCAGAAAATATTCCACCCTTTAAATTATGTTAATTTCGCTGGGTTGGTTTAATTTCGCTAGTAATTTCGCTGGTCCAAGAAGGTTAATTAATTATGCTAGTTAATTTCGCAGGTCAACTTCGCTGGTCTAGTTCGCTGTGAGGTCAAGTTCGCTAGTCAAATGCTGCCAAATTCGCTGCTTAATTTCGCTATTACGACGACTGGTAAAGTCGCCGAAACCGTGATAATTTCGATTTGGAAAATGATACGGTTACCAAAGTCGCCTTTGGATTTTCTTCGCCGATGAGTATGCTTGCACAGTTAATTTCGCCGGTCAGACAAATTCGCTGACTTGTTAACTTCGCTGAACCAGTAAAATTGGAAAACTATTCTTTTCGAAATTCTGAAGATTTTCCTGATTCTCTTCAACACAAATCTGCAAAATCAGAAAACCTAATCAGCAAAATAATTTCGAAAATTATCAAGAACTGATCGAAAAACACGAAGAACACGAAGAACAGTCTTCGAATCTTCTAGTCTATCAGCCGAAAACTTTTCCAGAATCAACACAGTCTTTCCAGAAATCCTGTAAAACACCAAACAAACAAACCAGAAGATCAAAACAGCCAACAATTTCGAAAATCAATATCAAACACACAAAAATTTCGAAACCCTAATTTTTCAGGTTTCAAAAATTCGAAAATCTCCCTGTTTCTCCAAGCACAATTCTGAACCGAGCCTTAAAGAGCCTAATGCTCTGATACCAATTGTAGTTCCTCTTGATGTATGGATCTTTCACAGAATTGTCAATCTAATCAAGAGTGCCGAATCCTCTTGATCAGAATATGGCAGAATGAGTAGAAACAGAAATCACTTTCAAACTGGGTTTCTATTGATTATCAATCAAACTGAATTACAATCAATCTAAACCCTAACCACAAATTCGTCTAAGCTAAGCTCTCACGAAATTGCTCTCTCAAAAACTGTTTTGGCTGATTAACTTGAACCCTAAAGCATAACCTTGTTTATATAACACAAGGTTTGCAACTTGGGCTAAGGTTTCCTACATGGGCAAGGCCCATTTCGTCCACCCTTGTCCCAACTGGGTTTTGTTTAGCCCAAACTCTATAACCAAACTATTACAAAGCTAAACCCGCTAACTGTTTATCGTGTAACTAATTACAAGATATCCAAAGACCAAATCTAAGTTGTTGTCACAAACATGCACCAACATTTCTAAATTTTCTCCCAGCAGCAGTTCACCAGCAACTGCAGTAACCACTGCTTCAGTCACTTCATCCACTGTTTCAGCACTTAGCGGTTCACCTTCAGTTTCTACCCCCTCTGGTATTGACTCTAATGCCATCAAACAAAATTCATCATTAGAAGGTTCATTAAAAGCATAGAGTGCAAAATTTTCATCACCAAGCTCATCAGGCATGCTGCTCCAGTCAACAAAGCCTTGAGTGAAGAAGCTTTGCTGATCTGGTTGTACCACTGCTGGAGCAGCTGTTTGAGGTGCAACAGGTTGCACTTGTGCCTGAGGGACAGGGGTTTGAACGTACTGAATTTGTGGAACAGTGGTTTGGACATAATGCACAGGCACAGGCACAGGGGTAGCAGCATAGTGAGCAAGGTTAACATGGGTTGCAGGGGTATATTGGGTATAGTGCACAGTGCTTTGATTTTATGGTCTAGGGTTTGAGCTGGGATGAGTTATTATAGGACCAGTAGTTTGACTCCTGCATTCCCTAGCAAAATGACCTAGCCTATTGCACTTGTAACACTTGATTTTCGATTTATCCAACCCCACCCTTAAATTCCCATGTAACCCTGGGAATTTTCTCCCTGTTCTTTTGTAGAATTTGCATGTTCTTACACTAAGCAAAGCCAATTGATGCAAAATGTCCATCTCTTCTAAGTCAGTGGGATCAAAGTGTTGCAAATCATTGAGTTCAAAACACAAATTAGCTGACATCTGGTTTTCACAATTTGCAGTAAAAGCATAATTTGCAGAGTGAGGATCAGGGTTGTTAAAATTTCCACCAGCAGTTATATCAATGAAGTGATCATAACCTTGATCCTTACCACTGCTACCAGATTCTTCCTGGCCAAAAAGAGTTGTGCTACCGAATGAGTAATCATCAGCAACTTTGCCAGACTCTTGCAACTTCTTTTTCTGGTTCAACTCCCTTTCATAGGTCAGGAGTCTACCATGAAGTTGGGTCAGGGTCAGATCTTTGAACTCAGCAGAGTTTCTAGTGACAAAAGCTATGGTATCCCATTTTTCTGGTAGTGACCTAAGGAACCTGCTATTTTGAGTTGAATTTGGAAATGTAACTTTAACAAGCCTTAGTTCACTAATGAGACAACTGAATCACTCAAATTGCTGAGTCAGTGATTCACCGTTGATGTGACAAAATGTTTCATACTGCTGATTCATAATTTCCCTATTGTTTTCAATGACTTCTTATGTTCCCCCAAACTGTTCCTTCAGTGCATCCCATAGCTCTTTGGCACTGTTACAATGTAACAGTCCAGCATAGATCTCATTGGGTAATGCAGATGCTATAATGCTAAATGCTTTGGCATCGAGTTCGAACTTTTGAAAATCAGTTTCAGTATAGTTTTCAGTTGGTTTAGGAACGAACTTCTTTGCATCCTCAGCACTTGGCACCATAGGAACATGGGGACCAAAAACAACAGACCTCCAACATCCAGTGTTCTGTTGAGCAAGGTTGTGACCCATCCTTCTCTCCCAGATGTTGTATTCATTACGTTTAAGCATGGGTGGTTTAAAAAGCGAGCCAATGTTATTCTTATCATCTTGTGATTGTGACGTCATCCTGGTTGTTTTACAGGTACTGATCAATCAACTTTGATGGTGATTAAACCTTGCTCTGTTTTTCAACACAAACGAACAAACTATCAATATCAACGATTATGAGCTGAACTATTTATGTCAAAATGATTGTTAAATCAAATTTGACTGTCCAAGCTCTGATACCAATTGTTAGATCTGAGTTTGGTATTGATTGTGTTTTTACGTTTGAATTAGATGAAGATGGATGAGTTGTGCAGCGGAATTAAGATGGAAACAAACTTTGTACACAATCAAACGGGAGAATTGCTTTAATCAAACATTTTTCACAAAGAACTGAAGGATTGAATTTATTTCAATTACGATTACAATGCAATGCTGAATACAAACTCCCCCTCAGCCAGAGCTCAGTGTTTGTTCGTGCAGGAAGAGAATTTTGCAAAGAGCTAATAGAACAGTACAGAGCACTGTTCTATTTATAGGCACTAGCAAACCACTGAAGCATCTAAGCTGACGTTACCATGAAAGTGACATCTAACCTCCTAACAAACTCTAACCTCTGATCAATACAAACACTGCTATGCTAACTACTGCTATTACATTTCATTACATAAAAGACATCTAAATAACTGCTGCATCCTTCCACTGCTGTGAACCCACCAGTACTTGTCCGGATCAGCAGTGCTTGACTCAAGGCAGTAGATTGAACAGCAGAGCTTTAGTCTTTCATCAGGCCTTTACTTGATCAGCAGTTTGTAGGTCAGCAGTTTGCACGATCAGTAGATAGGAGGTCAGCAGACGTTGAAACCACTTTCAAGGGGAGAGACTTGTATGTAACATCTGCTTATTCTGGATCCACTGCTCTGATCCAGTTTTGGCTTTGAATTATCTGTTCCTTTGATAGGGTTCAATCCCAACAGATCATCAATGCGAGGTATGGGATATCGATTCTTGATGGTAAGCTTGTTAAGCTCACGATAATCGATACACATTCGGAAAGATCCATCTTTCTTTTTCTTGAATAGGACAGGAGCGCCCCAAGGTGAAAAGCTCGGACGAATGAATCCTTTGTCAGAAAGTTCCTGAAGCTGTTTAGACAACTCTTGCATCTAAGATGGTGCAAGACGGTAAGGTGATTTAGCATTAGGATTTGCGCCAGCTACAAGATCAATGCGAAACTCAACTTGGCGCACAGGGGGTAAACCAGGTAATTCTTCAGGAAATAACTCAGGATAATCCCGAACAATAGGGATATCTTGAATAGTTTTACCCTTGCCTTTCTCCTCTACGACATGTGCAAAGAAGGCAACATATTTTTTTCGTAGGTATTTTTGGGCTTGGGTACAAGACATGAGTTTAAGGCTAGTAACGGGTTTCTCCCCACAAACTTCTAAGATTTCGCCAGTCGAAAGCGGTATATGGACAATCTTCTCAAAACATACCACCTCAGCATGGAATTTGGCTAACCAATCCATTCCCACTATAACATCAAAGCTCCCGAGTTGCATCGGTGTGAGGTCAATAGGGAAAGGATGGTTATTAAGGTTTAAGTGGCAATTTCGAAGAACGGAATCAAGTACAACGGGTTCACCACTAGCTACTTCTACTGTCAAAGGCTTTCCTAGTTTTGTTCTAATCATCGAAAGCAAAGGCTAAAATGCTAAGGATACAAAACTCTTATCGGCACCCAAATCAAATAGAACAGAAGCAGGATGGTTGTTAACAAGGAACTGTTTTGGTCAAAAATCAGGCTAGGATAATGCAACCAAATCTTTTTTTTGTGAGGTATGATGCTTGAATCAATGAACAAATATATGAACAACTTGCAAATGAAATGAATAGGTGACAAAAGGATTTATACGAGGAAAAGCCCTTGATCAAGAATTGATCTCCGGCATAAAAAACCTCGGGTGATGGAAACTACCGATCACCAACTATAATTAAACAAATGATTGTTACAAATCGGGATGATAACAAGCTTGTTACAAGGATCACTAGTGTGCAAAAGTGTAGGAAATCGCCAACGTATTGCCGAGAGCTTGCGAGTGGGTGTGTATTAGCTAACTTGTTCTAATTCCAGCTTGTTATCCCCTTTTAAAATTAGAAATAAACTACATAACTAACTATCCGCTAAATGTGCAAGCCACCCACGACTTCCAAAATGGTCACCAAGCTATGCACGTGCGGAATATTGAGAGCATATTCCCCAAGTATATTGGCAAGACCAAGTTCAACGCGTATACTCCTGCAAAACAAGCTCACATACAATGAAGACAACCGTTAGTGTTAGGATAACAATGAGGATCCTGGATCCTGATCCTACAACGTCTTCTGAGGATCCTTAATTCAAACAGAATTGAGGATCCGTGATCCTGGCAGTATTTGAGGATCCGTGATCCTTAGGTTTAGAAAATCTATCCCTAACAATTGCCCCCAAAATATGAGGAGTAAAATGTAAATTAACGAGTCGCATTTTTTTTTTTTGATCTTATCTCCAACGAACTGACTAACGGATATGTAGCCGTTAGAATCTAACTAGCCATTGCAGGCCATACGTCAGCGACATGACATCCTGCAAAACCATCATTATAAATTTGAGATTAGAGATAAGGATCGATAGGCATTTAAATTCGTATGTTACTTCCCTTTAAATCCTCATCCAAAGACTGATCAGGTATTTCTCTTCTCCTTCTCTCTTCATCTTCTTATTTTGATCTTCATCAAAATCTTTAGATTACAATGAAGCTACGATCCTCCCCCGCCAAGGATCACCAAAAAGACAGCCCCCTGAAAAGCCAAGGGATTATCAAAAATCCATCGAAGGAACTCTGCTGCGTCACTGACCCGGAGATTGACCGGATTCGCCATTGTTTTCCGGCGGATACCGTCTTCAAATCCTTCGACCCTTCCGCTAAGAGTGATTATGTCTCAGACACATGGGTTGCTTTTCCGGCCACCCCATTCCTGATAGGATTCTCCTATCCTTTCCCTGCCTTCACCCAATCTTTCTTTTCCCTCACCGGCATGTGCTATATTCAGGCTATGCCAATGATGTGGAGAGTATTGTATACTTTAGAGAACATCATTGAGCAGGAAGGCATAGAATTGGGAATGTCGGAACTGGCTGAATTGTATAACCTTGTGAGCCATGGTTCACACCGTTACTTGTTCAAACATAAGCCCGGTGATCCTCATCCAATCCTTAAAACCACAAAGAACGATACCAACTAGAAAAAGCGTTATTCTTTGTTAAGAGAGATTTTATCCCAGATGGGAAAGATCTCCCTAAAGAGTGGACCACCCATGGTAGGACATAGGATCCTTATAGAAGGATCATAGGATAACCCTGTTTCTGCCGAGGATAACTGATCCTTTTTTGTTTTGCAGCTATCTCGGTCTCTCATATCATTCAGTCACCTGCAACAAAATAAAGGATCGCTGCTTTTTGGAGCCTTGATCCTTCAGTTAGGTCATTCCAGGCAAACACAAAGGATTCACAAGAAGTATCCTCCGGTTCAGTAACCATGTCAAGTAAGTGTTCATATTCATGAATAATTAAATAGATATAAATTAAGGATACTTATCTATTGTTTGCCATTTGTAGGTGCTGGAAAGTCCTCGAAATCAGCTTCTCGCTTTAGCGTCGGTGATCTTGATGCTGTCACTGCCCGGTCCGGTAAAAAACGACTTGCTGCTAGTCCTAGCGTTCCAGTTCCTAAGCCTGTCACCTCCAAGGGCAAGGGAGGAAAGAAGAGGAAGACTGCTGATGATCTTGAAGGCATGCCCCTCATCCGGCATCAGTTTGAAATATACTTCTCTGATGTAAGGATCCTTGATCCTTAATTCTATCCTGCCCATTTGAGGATAACGGATCCTGAATTGTATCTTTCCTCTTTTGCAGAAATTTGCTGAGATCCAGATGCTCTTTGATGCGTATGTTGAAGAGGCTGAGCAGAAGGAGCTAGACTTCCAGAAGATTTTCCTGGCTAAGGATCAAACCATCTCTACCCTCGAGAAGGAGCTCAACTTGGCGAAAAAGCAGCTGGTCATGGCCCACATCACTGCTGATCAGGAGAAGAACAAGGTGATGGAGGATGCTAAGCTCTCTGCCGCCATTGCTATGTACAAGATCAAACTGTAGCTGGCCAAGGAAGCTGAGGATCCTAGCTTTGACAGGACCAGTTGGGACCAGGAGGGCTGGAAGGCTAAGCTAGCTGAGCTGGATGACGAAGAGGAGACTGGAGAGGTCCTGATGATTAAGGCAAGCGGCAGCGGGGCGAAGGATCATGCTGGTGATGCAGGGGCTGAAGGTGATGGTGATGGTGATGCAGGGAAGGTGTAGGCTGCAACAATGGGCGATGATGGATTTATCTAGACGCGGCCGGAGCCCATTTTTATGATTTTAATGTTTTTTGGTTGTGGTGTTTTCTGAACAATGCTGGTATGTACTTAAACAATAGTTTTTAGGGTTAAGGATCGTGGATCCTTGGAAAATTGGTAGGATAATGGGTGGTGGATGGATCCTCTGTTTGGGGGATGAAACCACTTGTTATCCTGCCGCCTTTATTTCCTGCACTTAGACCTTGTTAATATGGACACCCTTTGCCAACCCAAGTGGACGGGCCACGTTTTGCTGGTAGAAACTTGGGTTGGCAATTTTGACAACCTTTTAAGGGTTTAACTTTTGGTAAATAAAAGCTTAATATTTTGACTATCTCATGTGTTGTTACATTTGTGAATACTTAACCTTTCAGTTGCTATGATACACATTGTTTGAATTCATAAGTTAAGAATAAAAGGTTAGTAGATTATGTCAAAAAATTCAGGATATGATCAAGGATCAAATATCCTATAATCGAAAAATTTAAAAGGTGATCTGACTTAAGTATCATGCAAGCTGTTGTCAAAGAATAAGGGTCACTTAGACAAATAAAGTGTAAAATTAAAGTGATTAAGGGTCATACCTGAGAATCCAAGTTAGGATCCTAAACCTTTAATATTTACAATCAGGATAACCAAAAGACAAACCTTAATAAGAGGTTAGGATCAAGGATCCTTGGCTATTTAACTTCAAAAACCTGAAATGGAACATAACTTGGGACTAAGCCAATATAAGAGAAGAGTTAGCAACTAGGGACAAGCCCAACAATTCTGGGGACAAGCCCAATATACTGGGGACAAGCCCAAAAAACTGGGGACAAGCCCAAGGGATCTTGTGTAAACTGGAGTATGGCCCTCACTGGCGACTATCCAAACTTAGTGACATGAAAATGCCAAAACCTTAGTGTTAGGGGAGGATTTCTTACTGACATGTGATCCTCAAGTGTTATCCTGTTTGGTGATCCTTACTTCTGTGACAATTAGTGATCCTCAGAAGTACTTCAGGATCAGGATCATGGATCATCCTAAGGATCCTTATACTAATGATTGTTCACTTTGAATTCGGTATTGTTTTGCAGGAGTACCGGCTTGGACTTGGTCATGGCGATATTCCTGGAGCATATTCCCTTCAATTCTGCACGTGCTTGACCATTGTGAACGTTATGGAGAACGTGGGAAGAAGGCACGAAATGCGGACAGTTAGTTAGGCTAGATATTTTCTAATTTTAAGGGGGTAGCGAGCTACTTTTAAAAACACTTGGCTATTTTTGGCTACACACACTCGTACAACTGCACTCACCAGCTCTCGACAAAACACTTAGCATTTTTCATACATTTCTACACGATACACTATAGTGATCCTCGTACTTAGCTCGCTACCATCCGAAGTTGTAAAAGAATTATTGTTTAATTTGAGTTGGTGATCGGTAGTTTCCATCACCCGAGGTTTTTTATGCCGGGGATCATTCATTGATCAAGGGCTTTTTCCTCGTATAAATCTTTGTGTCTCCTGTGCAATTCATTTCTTAGTGATCCTCATTGTTGTTTACCAATACAAGCCTCATACCCCGTAATAGAGAGTTTGGTTGCATAATCCTCGTCTGATTTTTGACCAAAACAGTTTGGCGCCCACCGTGGGGCAATTGGTGCTTCATTCCTAAGAAATTCTCATTTTTGTGATCATTTCGGTTCGTTACATCCAAGCAGATGGCTTCATCATCAAAGAACACCTCCAGTGCGATGTCTGCAGTCAATTCATCCCAGGGCATTCCACCTTTGCCTCCACCACCTTCTGGACCTCAGAAAAATGCCGAGAAGAAACCAACTCCCATTTTCTCAAAACCTCCAACTTCTTCTGCTTCTTATACTCCCACTACTAGTGACTTGTTTACTCTGATTTTGCAGATGAAGGAGCATATCCAGCAGCAGGATAAGACCAATGAAAGGATTCTTAGAGAAATTGGAGACATCAAGAAACAGAAGAGATCGGCAGAGGATCATTCCCCACTGATGCCCAGATCTTTGAATTTCGATACTCCGGTTATAACTTCTCAGCCTTCAGTGGTTCCAGACGTTCAATATGTGGGAGGACCAAAAGGAGTGCATTACGGATCATCAGCAATGACTCAGGCTTCAGGGTCATACTTCCAACCAGCAGGATCCAATCCTCAGCATATAGGATCCTTCATAAGCTCAGGAGGATACTCAGGAGCGCAGCAGATTCAAGGGTTCTGGCCTTTTCAAGGATCCTCCCAGGTTCAAGGATCCTCTCAGTTTCAAGGATCCTCCCAGGTTCAAGGATCTTCCTACGTCCCAGGATCCTCCCAGGTTCAAGGATCCTCTCAGTTTCAAGGATCCTCCCAGGTTCAAGGATCTTCCTACATCCCAGGATCCTCCCAGGTTCAAGGATCCTCTCAGTTTCATGGATCCTTCCAGATTCCGGGATCCTTAAGGAGTTTGCAATCAGGGAGTTCCGATATCCATCAGGGAGATTTTATTCCAAGGCAGACCATTGCTTCTACTGGTCCATCGGTCATTCCAGAGCCCCAACAATGTGGATTCACATCCGCTCTTCCTAATTTGAACCCAGTGGGAGGTAACACTTTCAATAATTCTTATACCACTAACCATGGCCTTATGCAGGATACAGGTATCAATCATGCCATGGCCAGAGAATTGCAAAAGTTAAAGGATATGATATCAAGTAACCCAGGAGTGGTCAAGCCTATCCCGGAGATTGCAGATGGGAGCCACAAGATATCTCGTTTTGCACCACCAATCTGTGATGCTGAGATACCCAAGAGGTTCCACGTGCCTACCATGAAGTTGTATGACGGTTCAACAGATCCTGAAGAACACATAGCACAGTACAGGGAAAGGATGGAGATCAATCCCATCCCAGAAAGGTTAAAGGAAGCATGTCTGTGCAAGGGATTTAGATCCACTCTTACTGGATCGGCTCTTAAATGGCTGCTAAGTCTTCCCCCTTACTCTATTACCTCGTTTGCTAATCTAGTTAACCTTTTTAATAGCCAGTTTTCTTGTAGTAGAAAATTTAAGCGTTTAACTAGTGATCTGTATAGGATAACCCAAGGTCATAATGAATCATTAAGGGATTATATCACTAAATTTAGTAAAGAATCCTTAGATATTCCTAACCTGGATATAGCTACGGCTGTTGAAGCCTTTAAAATGGGATTGCTTAGGGATTCATTATTCTATGATGATCTTGTTATGACACCATGCAGGAATCTAGATGAGGTAAGAACCCGGGCCCTTAGGTTCATCCGACTAGAGGATGACAAAAGGATCCAGGAGAGGTTAGCAGGATCCTCAAAGCAAGAGAAGCAAGGATCCTCATTCAAGAACAACAAGTTCAGATCCTATAACAAATCTGATAACCAGAATGTGCATGCTGTTGAACAAGAAGTGGATGATGAGGATTATCCTCCAATTTCTGAATATTGTTTTTCTGTTGATAACAATGAACTAATCCTTGCGATGCAGAATTTAGGTGATAAAGCTAGATGGCCCAGGAAAAATGACAGACCAGCTGCAACTAAAGATAAGTCAAAGTGGTGTGCATATCATGAAGATTTTGGGCATCTCACAGAAGAATGCATCGCACTGAGAAAAGAAATTGGATACTTGTTGAGCAAGGGGCACTTGAAATAATTATTGGGGAGAAAGGATCCAAGAGAAAGCTCCAGCCCCTCCAGCAGATGCACAAGTTATAAACTTTATTTCTGGAGGATCAGACATTTGTGGAACATCCTTCTCTGCAGCTAAAAGACATGCAAAGGAAGCCAAGATGGATAATGGAGATAGACCCATTCGAACATCCAGTGTCTCCAAAGGAAAAGTTATAACTTTTGATGAGGATGATCGTGTTGACATTCAGGATCCTCATCACGATGGTTTGGTTATCACTCTTTTTATTTCTAACCATTTTGTTCGCATGATCCTTATGGATGGAGGAAGCTCTGTGAACATTATCCAGCTTGATGTCCTCAAGAAGATGAATATTCCTGAATCCGATATCATACCAAGATCCTCTGTGCTCGTGGGATTCAGTGGCGAGACTAAGAATACTCTGGGGGACATTAAACTCCCAATCTATATCGAAGGCCTACATTCTTACCAAAAATTTTGTGTTATTGACTGTTTATCTTGTTGTAATGTTATCCTTGGCAGGCCTTGGATACATGACATGAAGGCAGTCCCATCCACTTATCATCAATGTGTGAAGCTTCCTAGTCCTTGGGGAATAGTGAAGATTGATAGTGATCAGCAAGAAGCTAAGAACTGCTACACCTCATCAATGAAACCAGCCTCAAAGTCAAGGGAGAAATAGCAATTAAAGCATCCTCCAAGGGATGTCTTGGAGGCAAGAGAGCAGGATGTAGTAGAAATCCTTATGGATCCTGATGATCCTAAATCTAAAGTTTATATAGGATCAGGGATCCTTGGCGAAATAAAGGAAGACCTCATATCCTTCCTCAAAAGGAGAAAGACTACCTTTGCATGGAAGCACGAAGACATGACAGGTATATCTAAAGATATAATCACTCACAAACTTGGCATTGATAGGTCCTTCAAACCAATCCATCAAAAGAGGAGGAAATTTGCACCAGAAAGAAATGCCATTATCCAGGAGGAGGTAGAGAAATTACTCCGAGCAGGTATGATTAGAGAGGTCAAGTATCCAAGATGGTTGGCCAATGTGGTTGTTGTTCAAAAGAAAACGGAAAGTGGAGGGTATGTGTCGATTTCACTGATTTAAACAAGGCATGTCCCAAGGATCCTTTCCCATTACCCTACATTGACTCCATGGTGGATGCAACTGCGGGTCATGAACTGTTAACTTTTATGGATGCTTCATCTGGATTTCAACAAATTCAGATGGAACCATCCGATCAAGAGGATACAGCCTTTATGACTCCAACTGGTATATACTGTTATATTGCTATGCCATTTGGACTAAGAAATGCAGGTGCAACTTATCAAAGGCTAGTGAATATGATGTTCAAGGATCAGATTGGACAAACTATGGAGGTTTACATAGACGATATGGTGGTAAAATCCAAAAAGGCTGAGGATCACCTAAGGGACTTGGAGGAAGCATTCAATATCCTTGACAAATATAACATGAAACTTAATCCTTCAAAATGTCACTTTGGTGTTGAAGTAGGTAAATTCTTAGGATATATGGAGACAAAGAGAGGCATTGAAGCCAATCCAGAACAAATCAAAGCTATAGTGAACATCAAGTCCCCTGCCAATGCTAAGGATGTTCAGAGGTTAACAGGCAGGATTGCAGCTTTAAACAGATTCATATCCAAATCCTCAGAAAAGTGCAAGGAATTCTATGATATCCTAAGGAAGAACAAGAAATTCGAGTGGACTGAGAAGCATGAAAGTGCCCTAAGAGCTCTTAAGGATTACCTATCCTCGGCCCCGGCCTTGATGAAACCAGAAAAAGGAGATGTGTTATCCTTATATCTTGAGGTATCCTCAAAAGCAGTAAGTGCCGTCCTTGTTAAGGATCACGAAGGTACACAACATCCTGTCTATTATGTAAGTAAGAGTTTACTTAATGCTGAATCCAGGTATTCACACTTAGAAAAACTTATCCTTGCATTAATTATGGCATCTACTAAATTGAGACACTATTTTGAAACTCATGCCATTATTGTCAAAACTAATTTTCCAATTAAGAATGTCCTCAGGAAACCTGAAATGTCAGGAAGGATGGCTAAGTGGGCAGTGAAGCTTAGTGCATATGATATAAGATATGAGCCTAGGACAGCCATTAAATCCCAAGCATTAGCTGACTTTGTGGCAGATTTCAGTAGTGATTTGCAAAAGGAAGCTGAATTAGAAGTCCAGCAGCTAGAGGAGACCAAGGATCCTTGGATACTCTATACTGATGGATCCTCAAATGTCAAAGGAACAGGGCTTGGAATACTACTAAAATCGCCACAGGGGGACATAATACCCCATTCTATAACTTGTGAGTTCCAAACTACTAACAATGAGGCTGAATATGAAGCCTTGATAGCTGGTTTGCAAATTGCTAAGCATATGAGGATCAGGTATCTTGAGGTACATGTAGATTCTTTGTTAATCACTAATCACTTTAATGGATCCTATGCTGTTAAAGGTGAAAAGCTAACCAAATATTTGGAGATAGTCAAAGAATTGGCACTCTCTTTTGTTTCCTTTAGTTTGACACAGGTACCAAGGGAAGAAAATGCAGAAGCTGATGCATTGGCTAATCTAGGATCATCTTTGAAGATCCCGTAGGATATAAGTATCCCCATTATCCATATCCTGGCTCCTGCCATCGAGGATCATGTGGCTATGGAAATAGGAGAGGATTCTACAATTATCCCTAGTGAGGATACTCAATCTCATTCAGGATCATGGATCCTCCCAATCATGAAATACTTACAACATGGAGAGATTCCTACAGGAGAAAACCCTAGGGCTTTCAAAATTAAGGTATCTCAATTCACAATTTTAAATAATATGTTGTATAAACGATCTCTTGCAGGACCATATTTAAGATGCATTGAGGATCCTGAAATCCAAGAAGTTTTAAAAGACTTCCATGAAGGAGATTGTGGAAACCACACTGGGGGCAGGGCATTATTCTCAAGGATCCTGAGGACAGGATACTATTGGCCAACTATGAAGAGAGATGCCGTGGAGTATGCTAAGAAATGTGATCCTTGTCAGAGACACAACAATATCCTTCATCAACCAGCTGAATTTTTGCATCCTATATCCTCCTCTTGGCCATTTATGAGATGGGGTATGGATAAGTTGGTAAGCTCCCTAAGGCACCTGGTGGAAAAGTGTTCATGCTTGCTATGACTGATTACTTCTCCAAGTGGATAGAGGCTGAAGCTTTTGCCCAAGTCAGAGAAAAGGAAGTTATATCCTTCATTAAAAGAAATATTATAACTAGATTTGGTATTCCCTCTGAAATTATATGTGATAATGGTTCCCAATTTATTGGGGGCAGAACTACTAACTTTTGTGACAGCTGGGGGATTAAGATGATAACATCAACACCAGTCCACCCACAAGCCAATGGTCAGGCAGAATCATCCAATAAGATCATCATCAACAATTTGAAGAAGAAGCTTGGATCCAAGAAAGGGAAATGGGCAGAAGAACTACATTATGTGCTTTGGGCTGATAGGACAACTCCTAAGAATGCTACAGGCCAAACTCCATTCTCTTTGGTATTTGGGGCAGAATCAGTGATCCCTACAAAAATGGTGGTTCCAACTGCTAGAACAAGTATTCGTGATCCTGAGGAAAATGATGAGAACTTGATTCAAGACCTGGATACCATAGAAGAAATCAGGGATTTGGAAAGGATAAGGATGGCCAGTTATCAGCAAAGGATGGCTGGTGCTTACAGCAAAAATGTCAGGATCAGGAAGTTCCAAATTGGTGATATGGTGTTGAGAAAAGCATTTCAAAATACCACCAATCCTGCTGATGGAAAGTTGGCACCAAAATGGGAAGGCCCTTACTTGATTGAAGCTGAGGCAGGAAAGGGGGCATATCGATTGCTAACAATGGAAGGTGATTTGATACCCAGGGCCTGGAATGCTGTCCATTTGAAGAAATACTTCATATGATAAGGACCTATGATCCTCACATGATAAGTATCCTTGAAGGATCCTTAGAGCACAGATGATCCTCATTTTGGTTCAGGTATTCTTAGCAAAAGGATGGTTATCCACAAAAGCAACCAGTTACTTGGGTTTGACCCCAGTTATTTGGGCTTGACCCCAGTTCCGCCAGTAGCGCACGATGATCCTGGTATAGTTCATGGCAGTGGGACCAGTACTCGTTTTAGGGGCTGATAATTCCATTGTACTGGCTATACCTAGGATCCTACGTATAATGGTAGACGTACCATACATCCGTTCCTAAGGTTTCTAACGTTTTCACGTTAGCTAAGGTTTTGGCATTTTCATGTCACTAAGTTTGGATAGTCGCCAGTGAGGGCCATACTCCAGTTTACATACGATCCTTGGGCTTGTCCCCAGTTATCCATGGGCTTGTCCCCAGTTATCCTTTGGGCTTGTCCCCAGTTGCTAACTTTTATCTTATATTGGCTTAGTCCCAAGTTATGTTCTATTTCAGGTCTTCGAAGTTAAACAACCAAGGATCCTTGATCCTTACTTCTTACTAAGGTTTGTCTTACGGTTATCCTGGTTATAGTATTAAAGGTTAGGATCCTAACTTGGATCCCCAGGTATGATCCTTAACTATTTCGATTTTATTCATTGTTTATTTGAATAACCCTTGTACTTTGACAACTGAACTCATGATCCTTAAAATATACCACTTTTTGGAATTTTTCAACTATAGGATATTTGATCCTGGATCTTACCCTAAATATTTTTTATCTAATTTGTTCAACTTTTCTTATTCAGACAAGTGTATATCAATACAATTGAAAATTAAAAGGATAAACAAGGATAACAACACAAGATAAGCCAAAAAAGATTAAAGTCATTTTATTCACAAAAGCTAAAACCCTTTTAAGGTTGTCAAAATTGCCAACCCACGTTTCTACCAGCAAAACGTGGCCCGTCCACATGGGTTGGCAAAGGGTGTCCATTGTTCATAGGTCTAACAAGTGAAGGAAATTAAAGACGGCAGGATCACAATGGCTTCATCCCCCAAACAGAGGACCCCTCCACCATTTGTAATCCTACCTATTGTTCAAAGGATCATCCATGATCCTCAACCCTAATTACTATTGTTCAAGTACAGACCAACCATTGTTTATCAAAACATCATCAAAACAAAAAAAACCATAACCAAACTAAAAAAATGGGCTCCGGCTATGTCTAGAAGTGTCCATCATTGCCCATTGCTGCAGCCTACACCTTCGCTGCTTCACCATCTCTAGCTCCACTAGCTTCACCACCATGATCCTTGCCACTGCCTCCAGCCTCGATCGTCAGGATCTCCTCAGCCTCCTCCTCGTCATCCAGCTCAGCCAGCCTTGCCTTCCAGCCTTCCACATCCCAGTTGCTCCTGTCAAAGGCAGGATCCTGAGCTTCTTGGGCCATTTGTAGCTTGGTCTTGTACATGGCTATGGCAGCGGAGACCTTAGCATCCTCCGTGATCTCGCTCTTCTCATAATCAAAATTAATCAGGATTGTAGCTGTCTGAGCTTTGGCATCTTTGAGATCCTTTTGGAGGTCAGCAATCTTAAGATCCTTGAGCAATGCGACTTGTTGGAGGTCAGCAATCTTCTTGTCCTGCTCCTCGACATGCCCAACGTAGTCTTCATTCTCAGTAAATTTCTGCAAAGAAGATAAAGAACAGTTCAAGAACAGGTGATCCTCAAATAAGCTGGATACCAAAGCAGGGACAAGGATCCTTACTTCATTGAAGTATTCAAGGAACTGGTGGCGGATCAGGGGCAGACCTTGCAGATCCTCAGGTTCAGAGGCTTTTCTTTTCTTGCCACCCCTTCCTTTAACGGGTGCCTTGGGGATCGAAGCAGTTGGGCTGACAGGAAGCTTCTTCTTGGAGGATCGTACGTTGTCCAGATCGGTCACGCTGAACTTGGAGGCAGATTTTGAAGCTTTTCCAGCACCTGCACATTCATAGCAAGATAAGTATCCTTATCCTATTTCTATTTAACTATTTATTTAAATCTTTAACTATACAAAAACAGGATACTTACTTGACATGGTGACTGAGCCTGAGGATCCCTCTTTAGAATCCTGGGTGATTGTCTTGAATGATCTTGTTTCAGGACCGAGTCTTCTAAAAGCAGCAAGCCTTTCCTTAGTATCAGGAGACGGTATGAGGTGTGAAACAGTGACAGCTGCATAACATAAAACAAAAGGGGTTAGTGATCCTATCACAAGAGCAAGATTACCTGGTGATCCTTCTCAGGATCCTCTGTCCTACCATGGATGGACCACTCCCTGGGTAGATCCTTTCCGTTTGGGATGGAGTCTCTTCTGACGAAGAAAAAGCGTCGTTTCCAGTTTGTATCGTTCTTGGTGGCTTTAAAAATGGGGTGTTCTTCACCAGGTTTTCGTTTAAACAAATATCGGTGGGATCCAAACGTTGTGAGATCATACATCTCAGCCAACTCCGACATTCCTAGATCAATCCCTTCCTGCACGATGATCCTTTCAAGGGTGTATAAGACCCTCCAGATCATCGGCATAGCTTGGATGTAGGAGATGCCGGTAAGGGAGAAAAATGATTGGGTAAAGGCTGGAAAAGGATAGGTGTATCCTATGGTGAATGGGGTAACAGGAAAGGCAATCCAAGTTTCAGAGATATAGTCACTCAAATCAGTGGGATCAAAGGATTTGAAAATGGTCTTCGCCGGGAAACAATAGCGAATTCTATCAATTAGTGGATCGGTGAAACAACAGCGTTCCTTTGCGGAATCTTTGATGATCCCTTGGCTCTTTAAGGGGCTGTTCTTCTTGTGATCCTTGCTCGGTGAGTTGCGGAGCATCATTTTTGAAGAGATGATGGTAAAGAAAGAAAAGCAGAGTAAGAGAAGGAAGAAGAGGAAAAGAGAATACCTGAATAAGTCTTCTGATGAGGATTTAAAAAGGAAACGCTCGGATTTAAATGCCCTTTCGCTCTTATCTCTAACTGCCATTTATAATGATGATTTTGCAGGATAAGTCACCTCAGTGACGTCAGGATTCCAACGGCTAGTTCGATCTTAACGGCTATATTTCCGTTAGTTTGTTGCGGATTAGATCGACAAAATACAACTCGTTTATTTACAATATTACTCCTTATATTTTGGGGGCAATTGTTAGGGGAGGATTTCTTACTGACCTGTGATCCTCAAGTGTTATCCTGTTTGGTGATCCTTACTTCTGTGACAATTAGTGATCCTCAGAAGTACTTCAGGATCAGGATCATGGATCATCCTAAGGATCCTTATACTAATGATTGTTCACTTTGAATTCGGTATTGTTTTGCAGGAGTACCGGCTTGGACTTGGTCATGGCGATATTCCTGGAGCATATTCCCTTCAATTCTGCACGTGCTTGACCATTGTGAACGTTATGGAGAACGTGGGAAGAAGGCACGAAATGCGGACAGTTAGTTAGGCTAGATATTTTCTAATTTTAAGGGGGTAGCGAGCTACTTTTAAAAACACTTGGCTATTTTTGGCTACACACACTCGTATAACTGCACTCACCAGCTCTCGACAAAACACTTAGCATTTTTCATACATTTCTACACGATACACTATAGTGATCCTTGTACTTAGCTCGCTACCATCCGAAGTTGTAAAAGAATTATTGTTTAATTTGAGTTGGTGATCGGTAGTTTCCATCAACCGAGGTTTTTTATGCCGGAGATCATTCATTGATCAAGGGCTTTTTCCTCGTATAAATCTTTGTGTCTCCTGTGCAATTCATTTCTTAGTGATCCTCATTGTTGTTTACCAATACAAGCATCATACCCCGTAACAGAGAGTTTGGTTGCATAATCCTCGTCTGATTTTTTACCAAAACACTTAGCTAACGTGAAAACGTTAGAAACCTTAGGAACGGATGTATGGTACGTCTACCATTATACGTAGGATCCCGAATGCAGCCAGTACAATGAAATTGTCAGCCCCTAAAGCGGGTACTGGTCCCATTGCCATGAACTGCACCAGGATCATCGTGCACTACTGGCGATACTGGGGACAGGTCCAAAAAACTGGGGGCTAGCCCAAATAACTGGGCTCAAGCCCAAATAACTGGGGTCAAGCCCAAATAACTGGAGACTTCTGTGGATACTCAATCCTTTGTTAAGGATATATCAACCTTCTGCAAAACTCAAAATGTGATACCTGTGTCACTGCGACCATCAAACAAATACCAAACCAATGAAATATTGTATTTCATACTTTGTACTTGTATAAATATGTGTATCTTTTGCACATATCAAGTCTTGTTCGATTTCAAGCTCTAAATCGCTTTCTGGAAGGTTATACGCGCACTGATGCGTAAATATAACCAGTTTAATGCAACGAACACTCCGGAATAGTGAAATAGGCTTAACATACCTTAGATAACCTTTACATAACTTAGATATAAGTTTTGGAAGGTTTGGTGTGGTGAAATCAAAGTTTATTCGCTTACAGGGACTAAATTTGACAAACTGCGAAAGTATGCCAATTTGAACTGTAACAGACATTCCGGAGCATGACCATAAGTTAAACATACCATAAATACCCTTCATATAGCTTAGAAATAGGCTTTGAGGTGTTCGGTATGCTAAAATAAACTTTTGTGTCATTCAGGGACTAAAAGTGTCAAAAAGTGCACAAGTTTGCATTTTCGCGCATAACTTACGTTCTGAATACATCCGGACATCCAAAAATTTATGTAAGCACTAAAATATTTTATTTTAGTGTTCGGCATAAGAAAAATCCATTCGTCACATCATTTGGATCGTTTTTCGCGCTTATGCGCATTCCGTCGTAATTAAGCGAACATCGCGTTCGTACGACCAAACGAACCAACATCCGACATATTTTTGAGCATGTTTCATGTCCACAATGTTTAGACATCATTTTAGGGCCTTAAAGTTGGCTTTACGGGCCTTAGAAGTGCCGGAAATTGGCTTAAACACGTGCAGGGACTGAAACTGTCATTCTGCAAACTTATTTCTGATCTGTGCAGGCCAGGCGGCCCGCCTCAGTTTCTGTACATCCTCACGCGGGCCGCGTCCGACCTTCTAACCAGATTAAAAGAATCAAACAGCAGATTGCAGCTGTTTAATCCTCCACCACACACTCACACTTGTCTAGTCAGCTGATAAGAACCAAATTTTAGTCACCACAACTTGCCAACACTTGTACGGATGCGATTAAGGCACGGTTTCCATGAAACGATCCAAACGGTTCGGGTATTCCTATAAATACCCATCCACCCCAACCTCATTTCTCACAAGAATCTGGATTTGAGAGCTCTAAGTTGAAACCATTGTTTCATACCTGAGTTCTTGGATCGAGATTAGCATTCGGGGACCCTTCGTAAGTATTCTTTCGTTCTTTTCTTTCTTTTATTGCTTTTCGAGTCAGAAAGTCAAACTTTGTTTGACTTTCAACTTTCAGCGTTGACCAGCTTATGGTCAATGCGAAGTTCGTTTGAACTTCGCAACGTGAGTGTAATCACGTTGGTTATAGTCCCATGGGACTATGCCTACTGATTACCACGTTGTCTAGGGTCGTAGGGTAAGCGATCTAATAAATCTCTTATACCTCGAACCCGACCCATTTGGTCGATCATTAGGATCCGACCAAATACATTAGGTGACCATAGTAGGTAGGGAATAACCTTCCGAGGTTATACCCTATGGTCACATCGTTTAAGTAGTTGTATGATAGGTAGTTTATATGCCTTAGGTAAATTACCAGAATACCCTTTTCATGTATAATTGGTAATTAAGCATATGTAACCTAAACTTTTGTCACATAACTGATTATGTAACATGTTTAGGCATATAACACTTGTCATAGGGCTAGTTAGACCGTCCGAACGCGTTTCACGCGAACGACGCGTTAAAGTAGCATAAGCTACCTAAACGGGTCGTAATGGGTCGTAAACAATTATGTTAGCTTTCAATTAGTATGTAGGCTTTGTTGAACCAAATGACACGAGTCTCTACACTCGTTTGGTTTACGAACCCTCATGCTACCCGATCTTCCGATTTAGGTCCGGTTTATTAACATAGTTACCTAAATTAGGTGACGTTTGATATCCGCGATCTCTAGCATTGTTTGGTTGTTACTCAAGGACTACTGAGCAATCTCAAGTGAGTACATAGACCCCTCTTTTACTGTTTTCCAAATTGTTTTGGGGTGGAACACATGTGCCTACTTGTTACTTTCATGCTTTCCTGTTTTCACATCATATACCTGCTATGTTCGTTAGTACATTATAGTACATGATTTTATTACATCTTATGCTAGGTGTGCCCATTGTGTGCATTACTTAGTACACCGTTTTACATTACATTACATGCTACGTATGTCTATTGTTGTATACGTAGTACAGGTCACATGCTACGTATGTCTATTGTTGTATACATAGTACAGGTCACATGCTACGTATGTCTATTGTTGTATACGTAGTACAGGTCATATGCTACGTATGTCTATTGTTGCATACTTAGTACAGGTCATATGCTACGTATGTTTATTGTTGCATACTTAGTACAGGTCACATGCTACGTATGTCTATTGTTGCATACTTAGTACATTTGTTATTCATCACATGATTACATTTTGGATACATATTACATGATTTACATTAGACATTAACATTTTACATCTTGATGGTTTGGTTTGATTAAGTGATTAAGTAACGATGCGTGTGTAATATGATACAAGCATGGTGGATACGCCGCTGGTACTTCCTATATATAAGTGTTTGTATGGTATTACATATCGTAGCGTTATTTGAATCATTTCAGTTTGAGACATAGAACATTTTATACAAATAACATACTTTTCACAAAACATTGATTTACAAACAACTTATCTTATACAAACTCATCTTACATGGTTATTCATTTAACCATACATTATTCACTTATTTATACATTTCAACTGAACTCATTGTTTTTCAAATGATTTACAAGACAAAGCAAATTACAAGGTTCATGACTAAACATTTTCTCAAACATAAGTCATGAAACCTATTTTCACAAAACCTATGTATCTCACAGGCATTTTTATGCTGACGTACCTATTTTCACATGTGTTTTTCAGGAGATGTTGCATAAGATGATCAAGATACACATAGGCAGACTTGGGCTTTAGTGACAATAAAAGATGCAAGACTAGTTAATTATGTTGTATTTCCTTGTTTGTTAAGACATTGTAACACTTCTTATCTAAAACGAAACTTCAATTGCCATGTATTTGAAACAATTAATTCTGTTACAACACTCCCCGACATTTCCGCCACGTTTTGTATGTTCTACGTGGTCGGGGTGTGACAGAAAAGATGGTATCAGAGCCAATGGTTATAGGGAATTAGGTTATTAGTAATGCTTTGACCTAGTCTATAACCTTCTTAGGACCCTAACGCGAGTTTACTTGCGTTTAGTCATAAAACAATACCGTCACCTATCCTTAGGCGACTACCACAACAAGAACATAAATTTCAAAACCGCTTTGAAAACTAATCATCTGTTCTAGGATGATTTATTACAAGGTTTTGAACCCTCTGTTACACGGTCTTGAACCCTTTGAATTTTCAAAATCTCGTCAAGGTTTTGGGTTTTAAATAATGTGAACACGTGCAAACTGGAAGGGTGAATGCCTGTATTCTGGGTTTTCTGTCTAGGCAAGCACTTCGTATACATCTCATCAGACGCGAGACCAGTTGTGCTTACCTGGGAATTCTTGGGATGAGTGTTCACTTATAGGCGAGCATGTCTTCGCGATACATTATTTTTGACCTATTTACTTTGATTAATCACCGAGGTCGTTTGTTGCATTGTAGGAACAAACAAATGACCACTATCCTTGCTTTCATCAGATTTGTTTCATCTCATTCTTTTCGTCTAATTCTCTCACTCGTTTCCTTTCATGTTTCCTCTTTTAGAATGCCTCCTCGACGCGAAAGCCAGATAGCGACTGCCGAACTGGCAGAAATCATCGCGCAGCAAATGGCTGCTGCCTTCCCAAATCTTTATGCTCAAATGATGCAAGCCATCAACAACAACATTGCTCCATGCAACTTCAAGAGTTTCAACTCGGCTAAACCGCTCAAGTTTAGTGGTTCTGAGGGAGCAACTGGGCTTCTTCAATGGTTCGAGAGCATTGAGAATACGTTCCGTCACGTTCAGTGTCCTGAAAATCGCAAGGTCGAGTTTTCTTCAAGCGTGTTTCAGAAGAGGGCTCTTACGTGGTGGAACAGGATTATGAGAGACCGGGGTGCTGAAATTGCACTAGCACAGACTTGGGCCGAGCTTAGAGCTCTTATGATGAGGGAGTTCTGTCCTCGTCATGAACTGCGAGCGTTGGAGAAAGAATTTGATGATTTGAAGCAAGACAGTGGGGAACATCGAGCCTATACTGACCGCTATGAGGAATTGAGCTTGTTATGTCCTACTATGGTTACGCCTCTGGATAAGGCGATTGAGAAATATATTGATGGTCTTCCTGACCTAGTTCAGGATATTGTTACTGGCAGTAACCTTACTACTGTCAGACAAGCCATTGAACTGTCTGCTACCCTAACAGAATCCCACATCAGGAAGAATAAACTTTTTCGAAAAGGCGACAAGAAACCAGAAGCTAATGTTCAGGAGGAAACCAAGGAAAGCAAAACCGAACCTTCTAAGAAACGTAAGGCTTTACAGAATTTTGCGATTGTTGCTCAACCCAACCAAAACATCCGCCACCAACCAGCTCAGCCTCCTGCAAGGAAACCTTATGCCGGTACTGCACCGATATGCGACAAATGTAATGCACACAACTTAGCTCACCTACAGTGTCGGTTGTGTGCATCATGTGGGCGACTCGGTCACCTGGCAAATGCTTGTCGTTTTACCCCGAACCAAGCTGGTCCAAACCAACCTCAAGTAAATCCTGCTCAAGCTCGTCTTCCACGAGGTCCTTGCTTCAACTGTGGCGAGATGAGCCATTTCTGAAGAAATTGCCCAAAGATTGCTAATGCGAATCCAGCGCAAGGATGAGCATCGGACCAACTAGAAGACAATGTTGTCTAGAAATAATCAAGCCTTATGTATTATTTTCTTTTGTTGTCAAGGTTCATGAAACAGTTGGTGTTGTTTATAAATAAATCTTTTTTATTTTTACATTGCAATGTACAAATGTGATGGCATGTATAAACAACGTATCCTCTACAATACCGACAATCAAGGAATCGTATTCCTTGAAAAACAGACTACCCCGTAATTTCTTCCATTTTATTATCTCTTGCGTTTTCCACGGAAATCCTTAGTACCCGTCTCTTGTAAAGAAACGAAGTACAAGGCACAAGTTACAACTCTGTATGAATACCCAACGTACCACTATAAATTCTTAATAGGGTACCTAAGGGTATTTCCGTATCTTCAAATTTTTGTGTTCCTTAATTCGAATATTGTGTTTTCTTGAAAACGAAATCGAATTTTTGGAAGATCTTGCTATCTTCATAGTTAGATTCTTGCTAATGTTTAAAGTACCGAATGAAATCCATGAAATGGATTCCTAGTGTGCTTTAAATACATGTACGTAATTAACAAAACAAAACTTACAAATTAAAGATCTAGATAATCAATTTTGTGATTGGGTGACTATGTGTTTATGCATCTTGTTTTTCCTTTTAAGCATTTTGTGTTTTTATATACTCTGGATATTCGATATCCAAATCCTCGTAGAATCTTTCATACCTTCATATGAGGGATTCGTAGTAGGATATTCAAAAAGGTACTATCTTAAATCCTTAATGGACTTCTACTTTGTAGTTAAGTCCCTTGGATTATAAAGTACTATTCCAAAGTTTAAGGGCAACATGTGTTGATAAGTTAAATAGATTGGTCCGACAATCTAGTTAAATACATCCTACGTCGATGTAGTTAAATATTCCCCATAGGTAGTTAGTTAAAGAGATCCTACGTCGATCTAAGTTAAATAGATTGGTCCGACAATCTAGTTAAATACATCCTACGTCGATGTAGTTAAATATTCCCCGTAGGTAGTTAGTTAAAGAGATCCTACGTCGATCTAAGTTAAATAGATTGGTTCGACAATCTAGTTAAATATATCAGGTGTTTATGTAGTTAAATAGGCCCTCGGGTGGTCTAGTTCAAGAGATCGTTCGTTGATCTAATCCTTTGGTGACCTAGTTAAAGAGACTCTATTACAGTCAAGTTAAATCACCACAGGATTATTCGTTTGATTTTTCCCCATACGCATTATGAAATGAACTTTGCGGACTGTGCAAGGAACTACGTAATTATGGAATTCAGTGCACAGAAACCACAGGAAGTTTTGTCATGTGTTAAGACCTACAGTGACAAGAGTAATGATATGGGAGAAGTCTTGGACTTTGACCAATGTCATATATTCTTATACTCCCCAATTCTTTTTTCAAGCACACACAAGTTTCCTATGATAATTCTTCACGGGAAACGTTCTCCTGTCTATAGTTTGAAACTCCATGTTTTGCTACTACAAGGACTTCACTTTGAGGGTTGACATTTTCGCTAAGAATCCTAACATGGCCCAGAGTTTTACTTAAGGGTGTAATGGATCTATTAGAACGCGAAACCGTCACAGCTGTCTTCACAAGTTTCCTCTAGAAATTTATTTCGGGACGAAATTTCCTAAAGTAGGGGAGACTGTGACACCTGTGTCACTGCGACCATCAGACAAATACCAAACCAATGAAATATTGTATTTCATACTTTGGACTTGTTTAAAAATGTGTATCTTTTGCACATATCAAGTCTTGTTCGATTTCAAGCTCTAAATCGCTTTCTGGAAGGTTATACGCGCACTGATGCGTAAATATAACCAGTTTAATGCAACGAACACTCCGGAATAGTGAAATAGGATTAACATACCTTAAATAACCTTTACATAACTTAGATATAAGTTTTAGAAGGTTTGGTGTGGTGAAATCAAAGTTTATTCGCTTACAGGGACTAAATTTGACAAACTGCGAAAGTATGCCAATTTGAACTGTAACAGACATTCCGGAGCATGACCATAAGTTAAACATACCATAAATACCCTTCACATAGCTTAGAAATAGGCTTTGAGGTGTTCGGTATGCTAAAATAAACTTTTGTGTCATTCAGGGACTAAAAGTGTCAAAAAGTGCACAAGTTTGCATTTTCGCGCATAACTTACGTTCTGAATACATCCGGACATCCAAAAATTTATGTAAGCACTAAAATATTTTATTTTAGTGTTCGGCATAAGAAAAATCCATTCGTCACATCATTTGGATCGTTTTTCGCGCTTATGCGCATTCCGTCGTAATTAAGCGAACATCGCGTTCGTACGACCAAACGAACCAACATCCGACATATTTTTGAGCATGTTTCATGTCCACAATGTTTAGACATCATTTTAGGGCCTTAAAGTTGGCTTTACGGGCCTTAGAAGTGCCGGAAATGGGCTTAAACACGTGCAGGGACTGAAACTGTCATTCTGCAAACTTATTTCTGATCTGTGCAGGCCAGGCGGCCCGCCTCAGTTTCTGTACATCCTCACGCGGGCCGCGTCCGACCTTCTGACCAGATTAAAAGAATCAAACAGCAGATTGCAGCTGTTTAATCCTCCACCACACACTCACACTTGTCTAGTCAGCTGATAAGAACCAAATTTTAGTCACCACAACTTGCCAACACTTGTACGGATGCGATTAAAGCACGGTTTCCATGAAACGATCCTAACGGTTTGGGTATTCCTATAAATACCCATCCACCCCAACCTCATTTCTCACAAGAATCTGGATTTGAGAGCTCTAAGTTGAAACCATTGTTTCATACCTGAGTTCTTGGATCGAGATTAGCATTCGGGGACCCTTCGTAAGTATTCTTTCGTTCTTTTCTTTCTTTTATTGCTTTTCGAGTCAGAAAGTCAAACTTTGTTTGACTTTCAGCGTTGACCAGCTTATGGTCAATGCGAAGTTCGTTTGAACTTCGCAACGTGAGTGTAATCACGTTGGTTATAGTCCCTTGGGACTATGCCTACTGATTACCACGTTGTCTAGGGTCGTAGGGTAAGCGATCTAATAAATCGCTTATACCTCGAACCCGACCCATTTGGTCGATCATTAGGATCCGACCAAATACATTAGGTGACCATAGTAGGTAGGGAATAACCTTCCGAGGTTATACCCTATGGTCACATCGTTTAAGTAGTTGTATGATAGGTAGTTTATATGCCTTAGGTAAATTACCAGAATACCCTTTTCATGTATAATTGGTAATTAAGCATATGTAACCTAAACTTTTGTCACATAACTGATTATGTAACATGTTTAGGCATATAACACTTGTCATAGGGCTAGTTAGACGGTCCGAACGCGTTTCACGCGAACGACGCGTTAAAGTAGCATAAGCTACCTAAACGGGTCGTAATGGGTCGTAAACAATTATGTTAGGTTTCAATTAGTATGTAGGCTTTGTTGAACCAAATGACACGAGTCTCTACACTCGTTTGGTTTACGAACCCTCATGCTACCCGATCTTCCGATTTAGGTCCGGTTTATTAACATAGTTACCTAAATTAGGTGCCGTTTGATATCCGCGATCTCTAGCATTGTTTGGTTGTTACTCAAGGACTACTGAGCAATCTCAAGTGAGTACATAGACCCCTCTTTTACTGTTTTCCAAACTGTTTTGGGGTGGAACACATGTGCCTACTTGTTACTTTCATGCTTTCCTGTTTTCACATCATATACCTGCTATGTTCGTTAGTACATTATAGTACATGATTTTATTACATCTTATGCTAGGTGTGCCCATTGTGTGCATTACTTAGTACATCGTTTTACATTACATTACATGCTACGTATGTCTATTGTTGTATACGTAGTACAGGTCACATGCTACGTATGTCTATTGTTGTATACGTAGTACATGTCACATGCTACGTATGTCTATTGTTGTATACGTAGTACAGGTCATATGCTACGTATGTCTATTGTTGCATACTTAGTACAGGTCATATGCTACGTATGTCTACTGTTGCATACTTAGTACAGGTCACATGCTACGTATGTCTATTGTTGCATACTTAGTACATTTGTTATTCATCACATGATTACATTTTGGATACATATTACATGATTTACATTAGACATGAACATTTTACATCTTGATGGTTTGGTTTGATTAAGTGATTAAGTAACGATGCGTGTGTAATATGATACAAGCATGGTGGATACGCCGCTGGTACTTCCTATATATAAGTGTTTGTATGGTATTACATATCGTAGCGTTATTTGAATCATTTCAGTTTGAGACATAGAACATTTTATACAAATAACATACTTTTCACAAAACATTGATTTACAAACAACTTATCTTATACAAACTCATCTTACATGGTTATTCATTTAACCATACATTATTCACTTATTTATACATATCAACTGAACTCATTGTTTTTCAAATGATTTACAAGACAAAGCAAATTACAAGGTTCACGACTAAACATTTTCTCAAACATAAGTCATGAAACCTATTTTCACAAAACCTATGTATCTCACAGGCATTTTTATGCTGACGTACCTATTTTCACATGTGTTTTTCAGGAGCTGTTGCATAAGATGATCAAGATACACATAGGCAGACTTGGGCTTTAGTAACAATAAAAGATGCAAGACTAGTTAATTATGTTGTATTTCCTTGTTTGTTAAGACATTGTAACACTTCTTATCTAAAATGAAACTTCAATTGCCATGGATTTGAAACAATTAATTCTGTTACAACACTCCCTGACATTTCCACCACGTTTTGTATGTTCTACGTGGTCAGGGTGTGACACAAAACTAAGTGAAAGAAGGATAAAGGATCCAGGATTCTTCTCCTTAATACCATATCACCGACTTGAAACTTCCTGATCCTGACATTCTTGTTATAAGCTCTAGCCATCCTTTGTTGATAGCTAGCTATTCTTATCCTTGCTAAATCCTTGAGTTCTTCTATGGTATCTAAGTCTTGAACCAATTTTTCAGCATTTCCTTCAGGATCACGGATGCTTGTTCTTGCAGTAGGAACCACCATCTCTGTAGGGATCACTGATTCTGCTACAAATACTAAAGAAAATGGAGTTTGGCCAGTGGCATTCTTGGGAGTTGTCCTATCAGCCCATAGTACATAAGGTAGTTCTTCTGCCCACTTTCCTCTCTTGGATCCAAGCTTCTTCTTCAAGTTGTTGATGATGATCTTGTTGGATGATTCTGCTTGACCATTAGCTTGTGGGTGGACTGGTGTTGATGTTATCATCTTAATCCCCCAGCTGTCACAAAAGTTAGTAGTTCTACTCCAAATAAATTGGGATCCATTATCACAAACAATTTCAGAAGGGATACCAAATCTAGTAATAATATTTCTTTTAATAAAGGATATCACTTCTTTTTCTCTGACTTGAGCAAAGGATTCAGCCTCTATCCACTTGGAGAAGTAATTAGTCATGGTAAGCATGAACACTTTTCCTCCTGGTGCTTTGGGAAGTTTACTAACCATATCCATTCCCCATCTCATGAATGGCCAAGAAGAGGATATATGATGCAAGAGTTCTGCTGGCTGATGAAGGATATTACTATGTCTCTGACAAGCATCACACCTCTTGGCATAATCCACAACATCCTTCTTCATAGTAGGTGTTAGGATCGGAGGCTCTCATGATTATGTTTGTTTGTGTAATTTGAACAATGAATGAACATGAAACAATGTAAAGTGCAGCGGAAATGAATAACAAACTTTGTAAACACAATCAAAGGAGAAAATAGTTTGATTAACATTTGCTTTTCATAGAGTCGAAAGATTACAATTCAAAGCAAAAGATTACATTGCAGGCTTACAAACTAAGCTCCCCCTCAGCCTGATACTACAGTGGTTGGTTGCACAAGATGAAAGGATTGAACTGAGAAGAAGAACGCTCTCAGAACGAATCAAATGTAACAGTACAGAGTACTGTTCCATTTATAGACAATCCAAACCGCTGAGGCATCTCAGCTGATGTCACCATGAAAGCGACGTCTAACAACCTAACAACCTGTATCTACTGTTCTTATACAAACACTGCTAAACCTAACCACTGACTATACATAAAACAAATGATATACTAAACTACTGCTCTATCTTTATGTCAGTGCTTTCCTCAAGGTTGATCAGTCCTTGATTGGGCAGTGCTTTGTCATCAGCAATGCTTAGTTCTCAGCAGTCTTTTGGCTTCATCAGTAGTTAGAATAGCAGCAGCAGTTGTATCCGGACAGTGGATGTAAGACCATCAGATGTTATAATCACTTTCAAGGGAGAAGACTTAGTGTAAACTGCTGCTTATTGTGAATCCACTGTCATGATCTGGTTTTGGCTTTCATTATCTGTTCCTCTGGCAGGGTTCAATCCCAACAATCTCCCCCTGGAACAGATAATGCCAAAACCCTTCATTATTCTGGATCTTTATTCCTCATCAGCAGTTCTTTGACTTGTTCTTTAAATTTCAGCTCAAAATCCTGAGAACTTGTATCATCTTCATCCCGGCACAGTGTAAGCTCAAGGAGATCTTGTAGATCTTCAACACCCAGGCCTAGTGCTTGATTCCTTGATATATGCTTCACTTCACCATTGATTCTGACCAGAGTCAATACATGGGTCTTTTGATCAGAGAGCCACTTTAGTATTTTTAAACCAAATGGGTTTCTTGGGAGAGATTTATTTGCAGAGGTGTTTGGTGAGGCTGGCCTATTCATGACTGACTGAGTAGTACTTGCAGATTGTTCCAATTCAAGATCTTCTTTTAACATTAATTTAATGCCTTCTTTTACAACAGCATTTCCAGCTTTTAGATCTTGAATTGTTTCAGCACCTGACTGGTTTTGACTCCTTCTTTTGTAGATGGCAGCACCAGGTGGAGCAGTGGTTCTTTTGATTTGCAGCTTTGGTAGTCTTTTTGAGACCTCTGCTTTGGAATAGTCAGGCTTTTGTGGAACTTTTAGATCTTTCTTTCTAAGTTCCTCTAACCTTTTGTAGGTAGCCCTGACCCTATCTTCTCCCCACTTTGTCACTGAATTCTTTGACCCATAATCAGCTGCTATCAGCTCCTCTTTCATTCTCTTCAACTCTAATGCCTTATCAGCTTCAAACTGTTTAAACTTCTTAGGAGGAGTCTGCTTGACCTTATTTTTTTATCATTTCATGAATCCTGGCTGCCTCTTTTTCAAGCTCAGGAATGGTCCAGTTTTTGTACATGTGTTTCTCCCCCTTGTATTTCTTGTAGGTCATGATGTTCTCAATGTAGTCTTTTCTCAAGGACTCATCTGCCCTTTCTGAGATTTGCTGACATACATTTTTGGCAAATTGCTCCATAGCTCTGACCTGTGTGAGTAGAAACGGATAGTTTTGCTGAAATTCCCTATCAGATTTCCCTTGTTTATTTTTTATTGCAATATCCTCTGCTTGTTTGGCCTTGAGTTTCAAATATTCTTCAATATTGTTAGGCCTGGGATATCCTTCAACTAATGGCAAACTCCTTTTAGCTGGGTCATCCTCATAGTAAAAGGATTTGATTTCTTCCCTAACTGCAATGAGTTCCAGAGGAAATGAGACACCAGCAGGAGGTAATGGCTTTAGAATTTGAGCTGAAGAGAGAGGTATGGGTTTTGGAATGGTGACAAGTGACAGGGATTTTGAAGATGTTGGTGGTGGTGAATAGTCATCATCTTCGAGGATTAGCCTTCTCCTTTTTGTTTGAGGATGGACTGATGATGTTTTGGGTGGAACAGTGGTGATAATTTGGGTGGCAGTGGTTTGTGATTGACTAACAGCTGTTGAAACAACTGGTGTTTCAACCACTGTTGTCATTACAACAGATGTTGTAACATCTGTTGTCTTCTGCTTTTTGGCAGGAGGTGATGGAGGTGAGTTTGTTTTTGGTGGTGATGATGGTGGTGGTAAAGCAGTGGTTGTGGTGTGTGTTGAAGTGATAACAAATGTTGAAACCTCTGAAGTACCAGCAGTAGTTGATACAGCAGGAGTTACAACAGTTGTTTGGGTGGAGGTTTGATGCTGATGGCTTTTGGATGGTGGTTTTGGAATATGCTTTGGAATTCTGGATGGGATGGACTTTGGTTTCCTTTTTGTCTTAGGATTTTTAGAATCCTTTGACCCAGAACAACCCTGCGCATACAGTTCCATGAAAGCTCTTTTCTCCTCATTCCATGTTGAAATATCCTTTGCCATTCTATCTCTTTTTACACTTGCTACTCCTTCATCAAGTGCTTCTTGAGTAGCATCAACCTTTTTACTACCATCTGGCACAGGAATTTTTCTGGTCTTAGCATCCCTTTCAGGTTCAATGTACAGACCATCATCTATTCCCTTCTTCTTCCACTCCTGAATTTTCTCCCCTTTTTTGGCATTATCTTCTGGAAGTTGATCAATGAAGAGTACTGTTGGAGGAGCAGTGCCAGTGGTTTCCAATAAATGGGCCTTGATTGCCTTAATATCTGCTTGAGTGTTCTTGTACCTAGACTCCATTATGTTTCTCAGCTTTTGGACATGTATTTCATGTTGCTGATCAGCCATTTCCTTTTGTTGTTTGAGAAAAGGTTGGAAGAGGTTCCAGAGCTCATTTTTAGCAGATGCTTGTGGTGGAGCAGGTGCTTGAGGTGGAATAACAGTGGATTGCATCTTTTGTATTTTCAACACCTGTTGTAGCATGTCTTTAATATCTGCAACAGATGTATCCAATTTGTCAACTCGTTCCGTCAAATCCTGATACTTTAAATCATCACCCAATTTAATGGGATCATCTGATTTCCCACTAACAGGGGTTTTATCAGTGGTTGCGGTAGGGAGTGTACTCCAAACACTAACCACTGATGCCCCTTTTTCTTGGTACTGGGGTCTTCTTCCTTCAACACTTGACAACCTTTTGATGTTGCCAGTGGGAAAAATAAATCCACTGGTGGTTGCCAGAGGTGCTATGTAAGGAATTGCCTCCAAGGAAGTCTTATTAATGTAACCACTGTCCAACTGTAAACCAGTGGGTTCAACAGTTGTAGTGGCTGCTTCACTTGGATTACCACCAAGAGTTACTTGTAACTCAAGGGGTGTAACCTCCTCAGGTTGTGTTGGTGGGTTAGCAAGGATTGATACATCAGACCTAGTCATTTGTTGAGGTATATTCTCATTAATAGGTGATTGAGAAGGACTGGTTAGTGCCTGGTTCAAATCAATTGCATCCAACAGAAGTTTAGTGGGTGTGGGAATTGTGGATGTGATGTTTGGTGTAGAAAGAGGATTTGCCCCGGGAATTGGGCTGTGGATGATGGAAACAAATGCTTCCAGAGCATCATGATGTGGTTTCCCAATTTGTACAACCTGTTCTTTTTGTGAAGAAGCAGGAGGAGTTTCGGCTATGGGTTGAGATATTTGTACCAACTGCTGTGAGGAAGAAGCAGCAGTGGTTTCTTGTGATTTTTGTGTTGTCACAGGCATTTGCTCTGGTATCTCATCCTCCAGAGATGCCTTTTTGATGGGTTTGAGGGGTTTTCTGGATGTTTTCTTTTTGGTCTTTTTGGTAGTGGCAGGTGTGGGTTTCAAAGCAGTGGTAGTGCTGCTATGATCACCTGGAGCAGTGGGCTCAGCAGCAGATGTCTGAGGAGCAGTGGTAACTGCTAAATTCTGCTCGGACACCTCTGCTTTTGTTTTTATTGGTGCCAACATTCTAGTGAATGTTTCAGGTGTTAAACTTTTTATTTGAAAATAAACACCTTGTTTTGGCACATTTTCATTTTCTTTTTCAAATTTTTGTTTAAAATAGTAACTTAGAAACCTTGGAAAGAGTAAAAATGCTTTGCTATCAACATTCTTTACCAAGTCATTGAAGATTTCCAGGGAATAGTTGTAATCTTTATTATTTAAAATAGCATAGCCCAGGCATTGAATCTTCAATGGTATTTCGTTAAACACTGTTGTTTTATTTGAAACACACATCAAAAGTGTGTGAAATAAAAATATGGGTGCAGACGGGAAATAACCTTTGATTGTTCTGCATATCCCCTTTTCAGAAAATCAGCTTTTAACTCGTTTTTATCAAAGGAAGTTTTACCTTTCTGATCATCGAGTTTGAAGACTTCTGAGATTGACTGCGGAGTGATTTGAATCGCTTTCCCTTGTATCGAGGAGTTAATGGCTACTACTTTACCATCTTGTTTTTCAAGCATTGTATTTTTCCAGAACTCTCTCTGGGTTTGCAAGTAAATGGGAGCGTCTGCTGTCAACAAAGTTTTGTACTTTGATGCAGATATGGTGTCGATGATGGAATTGAAGGTATGGTTGTTTGAGGGTTTTGTAAGTAGACCCAAATAGTTATGTGGAGATTTGTACTGAATTTCAATGGGTTCTTCGGCCGTTTGAGCGACCTCTTTTGAAGATGATGGTGACTTTGATTTTGATTTTGCTTTTGATTTCGTCATTTTTGATGAAGAAGATCGAAGAATGCTTTGAGAAGGAGGGTTGGAAACCGTTTTGAGAAAAGAATTTTAGAATTCAATTCGACAGTGTAAAACCCTGTTTGGGGTTTTGATCAGGGTTTTATTTAGGGAAAAGAAAAATGAATGCTGATGTGGCAGCGGTTTACAAAGATCTGAAGGCTAAAAACTGACCACGTGTCAAATACTGATGAACTGGATGAATAGCGGAGAACAGTTGTTTTGAAAGCCACTGATGTAGCAAACATCAGTGGTTACCACGGTAATAATGTGACAGTGGATGATTTTTACTATCAGTAGATAGTATATCAGTGGATAAGACACTAATTTTGAACATCAGTGTTTGCCAAGAAGGTGAAAGATCAGTGGTTGACTTTCAGCAGTGGAAAGTAATTAGGAAACAAATGTTTGAACAAGACAGTGGTTAGAGGTAAGGTAATGATTTGAAAGACCAGTATGTCAGCAACTGATTTGAGAATTTTCATTCAAGGTTTTTCCATATGTCAATTACACATTTTGAAGCTTTTTCAACCTCTTGACAGTGGTTTAGTACCCCAGATGATATAAACTTTTTACTAAGGCAACTCATCCTTGTCATAATATTTGAATTAAAACATGAGTGCCCAAGTATTTTAAGATCTATTGACAATCAATCCTTTTTATAAAGTAAGAGCAAACTTGAGTTTGTCATGACCTTGACAACTATACCATTTTCTTTTGATCTGCTTGAGGATAAGTTAACCAATAAAGGTTATCTATCCTGACAGGAGATTGAAACTTTTACTATCAAAAACCAGTAAAAGTTCAAAATATATCATTCAAAAAAAATTGAGAATAATATATCCTGCTTTATTCGAGAAAATCCCTTTTTTTTTAAAAAAAAATTAAAGGAATTTCTGAAAACAGCAACAAAAGTATCTGGTATAAATTTTCCACTGAAACTCTTAATCATATCAAACCCAAGCTTATGAAAATGGTCAGTGGTTTGACAACAGTGGTATGAAATATTAAATGCACTTTGAACACTGTTTGGTACCATTCCCTTGTTGATTGATTGACAACCGAAATGAGGACACATGTTCACATGGGTTTTTGAAAACCCAATTGTAGACTTTGTTACCATGTGAAGATTCTGAAAATTTGTCTAGTCCTCTTTTAAATACATTTACTGGGAATACTATTGTTCCCTGAATTTTCCTAAACCAATGGTTGCACATAGTTGCTTAATTGACCACAATTACCTCAACCTTTGACTTTAAAATGTTTTATGTTTATACTCTTTTATTTTAACTTTAAAAGTTTTGAGATAAACACACTTCTGAGCTTTTGTGAATTTTCTTCTTCCCCTTTCACCCTTCCCATGTATAAGTAATGAGATACTTACTGGGAGGTCTTTATTGAAGGAATACTTATTCCAAAATCATTTTGTAGTAATGTTTTGAGAGATTTGGTCATTAACACACGTGCTCATGCCAAATTTCACATCACTTATGATCTGGACATTTTTGACCCCTGTTTTTCTTAACGTGAATTTAACTAGGTTGGTTTGTTCCTTTTGAGGATCTCAACCTGTTTTTCAACACAAAAGATCAAGTGACTAAAGTTTTAATTTCCCTCTCTTTTGATTAGCAAAAACACCAATGTTTTTATGAACATAGGTTTTTGTTAATCCGAGGTTCATACTTTAGCATCTAATACAATGAAAACATCACAAATTTCATAACAACAGTTGAAATCAATTTTGAATATTAGAAATAATCCCATAGTTTAACAGATATGTTTTCAGATCTGAGAACCATGAGTGTCTTGTGCATGAAATCACTTGTTGTGTGAGATTTGTGTGTCATATGACATCTTGGTTGATTTACAGAGTTTTTGAATAACCACTTTGAACATGGTCTACTCGGTACTCTGTTTTTCAACTAAATGCACCCAACCTTAGTATCAATGAATTATGAGCCGAACTGTTATGTCAAATTGATTGTTAGATCGAATTTGACTGTCCAAGCTCTGATACCAATTGTTAGGATCGGAGGCTCTCATGATTATGTTTGTTTGTGTAATTTGAACAATGAATGAACATGAAACAATGTAAAGTGCAGCGGAAATGAATATCAAACTTTGTAAACACAATCAAAGGAGAAAATAGTTTGATTAACATTTGCTTTTCATAGGGTCGAAAGATTACAATTCAAAGCAAAAGAGTACATTGCAGGCTTACAAACTAAGCTCCCCCTCAGCCTGATACTACAGTGGTTGGTTGCACAAGATGAAAGGATTGAACTGAGAAGAAGAACTCTCTCAGAACGAATCAAATGTAACAGTACAGAGTACTGTTCCATTTATAGACAATCCAAACCGCTGAGGCATCTCAGCTGACGTCACCATGAAAGCTACGTCTAACAACCTAACAACCTGTATCTACTGTTCTTATACAAACACTGCTAAACCTAACCACTGACTATACATAAAACAAATGATATACTAAACTACTACTCTCTCTTTATGTCAGTGCTTTCCTCAAGGTTGATCAGTCCTTGATTGGGCAGCGCTTTGTCATCAGCAGTGCTTAGTTCTCAGCAGTCTTTTGGCTTCATCAGTAGTTAGAAGAGCAGCAGCAGTTGTATCCGGACAGTGGATGTAAGACCATCAGATGTTATAATCACTTTCAAGGGAGAAGACTTAGTGTAAACTGCTGCTTATTGTGAATCCACTGTCCTGATCCGGTTTTGGCTTTCATTATCTGTTCCTCTGGCAGGGTTCAATCCCAACAGTAGGCTAATAGTATATTGTCCTAAGGATCCTTGAGAACAATGCCCTGCCCCCAGTGTGGTTACCACAATCTCCTTCATGAAAATCCTTTAGGACTTCTTGAATTTCAGGATCCTCAATGCATCTTAGATATGGACCTACAAGGGATCGTTTATATAACATGTTATTTAATATTGTAAATTGAGATACCTTGATTTTGAAAGCCCTAGGGATCTCTCCATGTTGTATATATCTCATGATTGGAAGGATCCATGATCCTGAATGAGACTGTGCACCATCACTAGGAACCATTGCAGAATCCTTTTCTATCTCCATAGTTATGTGATCCTCAATAGCAGGAGCCAAAATATGGATGATAGGGATCTTGATATCCTCTGTAATTTTCAAGGATGATCCTAGATTGGCCAATGCATCAGCTTCTGCATTTTCTTCTCTGGGTACCTGTGTCAAACTAAAGGAAACAAAAGAGAGTGCCAATTCTTTGACTATCTCTAAATATTTGATTAGCTTTTCACCTTTAACAGCATAGGATCCATTAAAGTGATTGGTAATTAACAGTGAGTCTACATGTACCTCAAGATACCTGATCCTCATATGCTTGGCAATTTGCAAACCAGCTATCAAGGCCTCATATTCAACCTCATTATTAGTAGTTTGGAACTCACAAGCTATTGAGTGGGGTATTATGTCCCCCTATGGCAATTGTAGTAGTATTCCAAGTCCTGTTCCTTTGACATTAGAGGCTCCATTGGTGAAGAGTATCCAAGGATCCTTAGTCTCTTCAAGCTGCTGAACTTCTAACTCAGCTTCTCTTTGTAAATCACTACTAAAATCTGCCACAAAATCAGCTAAGGCTTGAGATTTGATGGCAGTCCTTGGTTCATATCTTATATCATAAGCACTAAGCTTCACTGCCCATTTAGCCATCCTTCCTAACATTTCAGGTTTCCTGAGAACATTCTTAATTGGAAAGTTAGTCTTAACAATAATGGCATGAGTTTCAAAATAATGTCTTAGTTTAGTAGATGCCATAATCAAAGCAAGGATAAGTTTTTCTAAATGTGAATACCTGGATTCAGCATCAAGCAAACTCTTACTTACATAATAGACAGGATGTTGTGTACCTTCGTGATCCTTAACAAGGACTGCACTTACTGCTTTAGAGGATACCGCTAGATATAAGGAAAATATATCCCCTTTTTCTGGTTTCATCAAGGCATGAGTTGAGGATAGGTAATCCTTAAGGGCTTTGAGAGCATTTTCATGCTTTTCAGTCCATTAAAATTTCTTGTTCTTTCTCAAAATGTCATAGAATTCCTTGCACTTTTCTGATGACTTGGATATGAACCTATTCAAGGCTGCGATCCTCCCTATCAACCTTTGCACATCCTTGGCATTGGCAGGAGATTTGATATTCACAATCGCCTTGATTTGCTCTGGACTTGCTTCTATGCCTCTTTTTGTTACCATATAGCCTAGGAACTTGCCTGCTTTAACACCAAAGTGACACTTTGAAGGATTCAACTTCATATTGAATTTGTCAAGGATATTGAATGCTTCTTCCAGGTCTCTAAGGTGATCCTCAGCTCTCTTGGACTTCACCACCATGTCGTCTATATAGACTTCCATAGTGTGTCCTATTTGTTCCTTAAACATCATATTCACTAGCCTTTGATAAGTAGCACCTGCATTCCTTAGTCCAAATGGCATAGCAATATAACAATAGATACCAGTTGGGGTCATAAAGGCTGTATCCTCTTGATCAGATGGTTCCATCTGAATTTGTTGAAATCCAGATGAAGCATCCATAAAAGTCAACAACTCATGACCCGCGGTAGCATCCACCATGGAGTCAATGTGGGGTAATGGGAAAGGATCCTTGGGACATGCCTTGTTTAAATCAGTGAAATCGACACATACCCTCCACTTTCCATTTTTCTTTTGAACAACAACCACATTGGCTAACCATCTTGGATACTTAACCTCTCTAATCATACTTGCTCTGAGCAATTTGTCTACCTCCTCCTGGATAATAGCATTCCTCTCAGGTGCAAACTTCCTCCTCTTCTGATGTATGGGTTTGAATGACATGTCAATGCCAAGTTTATGAGTAATTATATCTTTAGAGATACATGTCATGTCTTCATGCTTCCAGGCAAAGGTAGTTTTTCTCCTCTTAAGGAAGGATACCAAATCCTGTTCAATGTTGCTGAGGATCCCTGATCCTATGAAGATTTTGGATTCAGGATCATGGGGATCCATAAGGATATCTTTCACATCCTATTCTCTTGCCTCCAAGACGTCTCTTGGAGGATACTTTAGTTGCTATTGCTCCCTTGGTCTTGAGGTTGGCTTCATTGATGAGGTATGGCAATTCTTTGCTTCTTGTTGGTCACTCTCAATCTTTATCACCCCCCACGGACTAGGAAGCTTCACATATTGATGATATGTAGATGCAACTGCCTTCATGTCATGTAACCATGGCCTGCCAAGGATAACATTACAACAGGATAAGCAATCTATAACACAAAATTTTTGATAAGAATGAAGTCCTTCAATGTAGATGGAAAGTTTAATGTCCCCCAATGTATTCTTGGTTTCTCCGCTGAATCCCACAAGAATTGAGGATCTTGGGACAATATCCGATTCAGGGATGTTCATTTTCTTGAGGACATCAAGCTGAATGATGTTTACTGAGCTTCCTCCATCTATCAAGATCCTGCGGACAAAATGGTTAGATATAAATAAGGTAATAACAAGACCATCATGATGAGGATCCTGGACATCAACACGATCATCCTCATCAAAAGTTATAACTTTTTCCTGTGTAACAGTAGAGGTTCGGATGGGTCTATCCCCGTTATCCATATTGGTTTCCTTGGCATGTCTCTTGGCCGCTGAAAAGGAAGTACCATAAATGCCTGATCCACCGGATATGAAGTTTATAACCTGTGCATCTGCCGAAGGAGCAGGAGCTCTTTCTGGAACCTTTTCAGGATCCTGGATCATTGACTTTTTTCTTCCCAAAAGCTCCTTCAAGTGCCCCTTGCTTAACAAGTAACCAATATATTTTCTAAGTGCAATACATTCTTCAGTGAGATGTCCAAAATCCTCATGATATACACACCAATTGAACTTGTCTTTTGTTGCAGCTGGTTTATCACTGTTTCTAGGCCATCTTGCTTTCTCACCTAGATTCTGCATTGCAAGAATTAGTTCATTGTTATCAACAGAAAAACAATATTCAGAAATGGGAGGATAATCCTCATCATCCTCTTCCTGTTCTACTGCATGCAAGTTCTGGTTGTCAGACTTGTTATAAAATTTGGACTTGTTGTTCCTGAAGTAGGATCCTTGCTTTTCCTGCTTCGAGGATCCTGACAGTCTTTCCTGGATCCTTTTATCATCCTCTAGTCGGATGAATCTAAGGGCCCTGGTTCTTACTTCATCAAGATTCCTGCAAGGGGTCATGACAAGATCATCATAGAATAGTGAATCCCTAAGTAAACCCATTTTAAAGGCTTCTACAGCCGTAGCAATATCTAAATTAGGAATATCCAAGGATTCTTTACTAAACTTAGTGATGTAATCTCTAAGTGATTCATTTTGACCTTGTGTTACCCTATATAGATCACTAGTTAAACGTTCAAATTTTCTACTACATGAGAATTGACTATTAAACGGATTAACTAGATTAGCAAATGAAGTAATAGAGTAAGGAGGAAGACTTAACAGCCATTTAAGAGCTGATCATGTGAGTGTGGATCCAAAACCCTTGCATAGACATGCTTCTTTTAACCTCTCAGGAATTGGATTGATCTCCATCCTTTCTCTATATTGAGCTACATGTTCTTCTGGATCAGTCGAATCATCATACAGCTTCATGGTTGGTATTTGGAACCTCTTTGGACTTTCTGCATTACAAATGGATGGTGCAAAGCGAGATATCCTGTGGCTTCCATCTGCAATTTCATGAATGGGCTTAACCACCCCTAGAACGCTGGATATTGTATCCTTCAGTTTCTGTAATTCTCTAGCCATAGCTTGATTGATATATGTATCCTGCACAAAGCCATGGTTAATGTTATAAGAATTATTCAAAGTGTTACCTCCTGAAGGATTCAAGGTTGGGACTCCGGATGTGAATCCATATTGACGGGATTCTGGTATGACTGTAGGACCAGAAGAAGCAATGGTCTGCATTGGAATGAAGTCTCCTAGATAAACATCTGTACTTCCAGGTTGCACATTCCTTAAGAATCCTTGATCCTGAAAGATGTTAGATCCTTGATGTGCTGTGACTGGAGGTCTTGGAGGATAATACATGGATCCGTAAACCTGAGATGAGGATCCTTGAACCTAAAGGGAGGATCCTTGAACCTGGGAGGATCCATAAACCTGGGAGGATCCTAAAAGCTGAAATGAGGATCCTGAAGGCTGGAAGTAGGATCCTAAAGTTTGAGTCATGGTCATTGAATCATAACGTCTTCCCATTGATCCACTCTGGTACTGGGTGTCCGGAGCTGCAGATTGCAGTGCGGTTATAGCTGGAGTGTCGAAATTCAACGACCTCAGCATTAGAGGAGAGTGATCCTCCACTGATTTCTTCTGTTTCTTGATGTCACCAATCTCCCGGAGGATCATTTCGTTGGTTTTATCCTGCTCTTGTATGTAATCCCTCATCTGCAAAATCAAAGTAAAAAGATCATTGTTAGTAGGGCTAGAAGAAACAGCAGAAGTTGGTGGTTTTGAGAAAACGGGGGTCGGTTTCTTCGCAGGATTCTCAGCATTCTTCTGAGATCCAAAAGGTGGTGGAGGCAAAGGTGGAACGCCCTGTGAAGAAGTGATTGCCGGCATGGAACTTGAAGTGTTCTTTGCTGAAGAAGCCATCTGGTTGAACCTAAATGATCACAATGACTAAAAATTTTTCAGAAATGAAGCACCAATTGCCCCACGGTTGGTGCCAAACTGTTTTGGTCAAAAATCAGGCTAGGATAATGCACCCAAATCTTTTTTTGTGAGGTATGATGCTTGAATCAATGAACAAATATATGAACAACTTGCAAATGAAATGAATAGGTGACAAAAGGATTTATACGAGGAAAAAGCCCTTGATCAAGAATTGATCTCCGGCATAAAAAACCTCGAGTGATGGAAACTACCGATCACCAACTATAATTAAACAAATGATTGTTACAACTCGGGATGATAACAAGCTTGTTACAAGGATCACTAGTGTGCAAAAGTGTATGAAATCGCCAACGTATTGCTGAGAGCTTGCGAATGTGTGTGTATTAGCTAACTTGTTCTAATTCCAGCTTGTTATCCCCTCTTAAAATTATAAATAAACTACATAACTAACTATCCGCTAAATGTGCAAGCCACCCACGACTTCCAAAACGGTCACCAAGCTATGCACGTGCGGAATATTGAGAGCATATTCCCCAAGTATATCGGCAAGACCAAGTTCAACGCGTATACTCCTGCAAAACAAGCTCACATACAATGAAGACAATCGTTAGTGTTAGGATAACAATGAGGATCCTGGATCCTGATCCTGCAACGTCTTCTGAGGATCCTTAATTCAAACAGAATTGAGGATCCGTGATCCTGGCAGTATTTGAGGATCCGTGATCCTTAGGTTTAGAAAATCTATCCCTAACTGGAACGTATCGTTCACCACTTCGTTATCCGTATGCGCCTCATTTGCATTCAGGTTGAAAGCTCGACCACGAGCCTGTGCTTGATTCGCGTTTGCCAACCTCGGGCAGTTGTTCCTGTAGTGGGTCAGATCCCCACAGTTGAAACATGAACCAGGCGGATAGTAAGGTCATGCAGGATTCTGGGCAGGATTTTATGTTGCTTGGTTTTGAGCTGCCAGAATTTGGTTTGGAGCAAAGCGGCATGTATTTGCAAGATGACCAGACTTGCCACAGTTTGTGCAGATGCGTCATTGCACCTGTGGTTGGTGATAGCTATTACACTTGTTGCACAGGGGTGCATTCCCAGCATACTGCCTCTTGGCAGTAGGTTGTGCAGGCTGATTAGGAGCAGCCTGATTTGCCTGAGGAGTAATAGCGTAGTTCTTGGAAGCCTTACGCTTCCTTGATTTCTTTGAAGACTTAGCAGCCTTCTTACCCTTCTGCTCCTTGGTGCTATCAGACTGTTTCTGCTTCTTATCCCCTTTTCTATGGAGTTTACCCTTCTTGACTTGCGATTCAGTAAGGGTTGCAGCAAGCTCAATGGCCTGTCGGACGGTAGTAGGGTTGCTGCCAGTGACAATATCCTGAACAGGATCTGGCAAACCGTCTATGTATTTCTCAAAAGCCTTATCCAAAGGCATGACCATTGTAGGACAGAGCAAGCTTAACTCCTCGTATCTATCTGTATAAGCCCGGTGTTCACCACTGTCTTGCTTCAAGTCATGTAACTCATTTTCAAGTGCCCTCTGCTCGTGACGAGGGCGGAACTCTCTCATCATAAGAGCTCTGAGTTCCTCCCATGTTGACCCGAAGCAACATCAGCACCTCTATCTCTCATTACCCCACTCCACCAGGTGAGAGCCCTCTTTTGGAAAACACCCGAAGCAAACTCGACCTTATGATTGTTAGGACACTGAACATGGCGAAAGGTGCTCTCAAGACTCTCAAACCACTGTAGGAGTCCAGTTGCTCCTTCAGAACCACTAAACTTGAGCGGTTTAGCCGAGTTAAAGCTTTTGAAGTTGCACGGAGGAGGTGCATTAAAATTGTTATTGTTGGCTTGGTTTATTTGAGTTATGAGATTCGGTAGCATAGCAGCCATCTGCTTTGCTATAATAGCTGCCAGTTCGGCATTGGGTTCCTGAACGTTACGTCGAGGAGGCATTCTAAAAGAGGAAAAATGAGAGAAAACGAGTGAGATGATGTGATAAAAATGAGATGTCATAAATATCAACAAAATGAAAGGATGGTGGTCATTTGTTCGTTACCTCGTAACAAACAGTCGACACACAGTGACAAATCAAAGTAAATGGGTCATAATAATGTATCACCGAAGACATGCTCGCCTATAAGTGAACACTCACCCCAAGAGTTCCCAGGTAAGAGTGTCTGGTCCGATACTGCGGATTTGTACGAACACTCTAGCCTTAGACAGAAAACTCAGGGTACAGGCATTCACCCTTCCAGTTTGCACGTGTTCACATTATTTATACTCAAACTTTGATGAGATTTTGAAAATTTGGAAGGCATTACGCCAAAATATATCATCTAAGGATAGATGATTGATTTCAAAATCATTTTGGAAACTTGTGTTCATGTTTTGGTAATCACCTAAGGATAGGTGACGTGTATTGTTTTAAGATCTTAACACAAGAAAACTTATGTTAGGGTCCTAGAGAGTTATAGTCTAGGTCAAAGCATTACTAACAACCTAATTCCCTATAACCATTGGCTCTGATACCACCTCTTCTGTCACACCCCGACCGCGTAAAACAACAAACCGCGGCGGAAACGTCGGGGAGTGGAGCGACATAATTATTGTTTGAACAACCATGGTAATTAAAGTTTTGTATTATTAAGATTAAAGCTTACATTGTCTTGAAGTTCAAACAAAACTTAACATAAATACTGTCTTTTAAGTCACTAAGGCCCAAGTCCGCCTAAGTGTAGCACAAACATCATCATGCATTAGCACCTGAAACACGTGTAAAAATAGGTACGTCAGCATTAAAATGCATGTGAGATACATAGGTTTTGTTTATGCAGGTTTCATGACTTGTAGTTAAAAGGAGAGTTTAACAAAAATGTAGTCATGAACCTTGTAAAATGTTTTCCTTTATAAAATCATATGAAAATCGATGTGAAAATCAAATGATAATGAAAGGAGAATGCAAGGTTAAATGAATAACCAAGTAAAAGTGAATTTGTATAACATATGTAATTTGTAAAACAATGTTGTGTCCTTGTACAAAATGTTTCATGTCTTGTCAAAGTGGTTTAGATAACGCAACAATGTATAATACAATAACAGCACTTATATGTAGGAAGTACCAGCGGCGTATCCACCATGCTTTTATCATATAACACATAGCCCCGTTATATAAGTCACTTATCAATAATCAACCAAAATGTCTTGTTTAGAACCAATGTCAAAATGTTTATGTGTAAACCATGTTCAATGTCATGTGTAAACTGTATCATGTAAACCCAAATGTAATGTATAGCAAGTAGAAAGTATCTACTTGAACTGTATGATAATGTCAATGTGAAAACAAATATCATGTATGGTGAATAACTAGTAATTATTCAACCCCATAGGAAAATGTACGAAACAAGTCTTTGAATAAACCTAAGTTTAAATCAAATGTTATGTTTTGCAGAAAACAATGCTTTATGATTACAAACATTTATGCAGTAATGTTAATCGCATACATTCAAGCCTTGCGACTATGGCGACAAAACCTTAAACAAATTAAAGGTTTATCTAAATTATGTATATCGGATTCTGTCATTCCCAACTTCCAAACAAACCTAGGAAGTCGGAAACGGGATTTGTCAAGTCCTATGGTACCATTAAATACTACCGAGCGGCGCGATCAATGTTAATGAATGTATTATTGTCCTGATTAAACATACCAAATGTCATAACCAATGTAGCATGTGAAAACCCTGTACTAGGTATGCTAAGTAAACATACATAGTAGAAATGTTCATGAAATCAATGTGCTAGCATGCTCAGTAAACATACATAGCAGAAATGTGATGTAAAACAATGTGTCCATATGCCAAGTAAACATATGCAACAAAATGTCTAAGAAATCAATGTGCTAGCATGATTAACATACATAGCAAAACATAGTTGAAATCATGTACTATATGTGCACTAGATGAAACTAGCATGTTTATGTCATAAAAGCATGAAAAGCACGAAAGTAACAAGTATGCACATGTATATCACCCTAGAGTATTTGAAATCGGTAAAAGACGGGAACCATGTACTCACTTGGGATTGCTTGTTAGTCTTGAGAATAAGACTAATTAAAGCTCCAAGGATCACGGAATCAACAAGGCACCTAATATAGGTAACTACGTTAATAATCGGATCCTTAATCGGAAGATAGGATAGAATGAGGTTCTATAAACCAAATGAGTATTGGCACCTATATGGTAAGATTTAATAGTCCCAACATTCTGATTTGAAAGTCTACCTAAGTGCTTTTGACCCGTTTCGACCCGTTATGGTAGTATAAGCTACTATAATGCGTCGTTTGTGTAAAACTATGGCTGGATGGTTAACTATGTGCTATGTCAAGTCTTACATGCCCAATTATGCCTAAACATGTTACTAAATCAGATCATATGTCAAAAACATGTTCACATATGCAAAATACGGATTTATGCTTCAAAAGGGCATTTTGGTCATTTTCTATGGGCATGTAAACTACTTAACGAATGACTAACCAATCCTATGTGATCATAAGGTATAACCTCAGAGGTTATTCCCTATGCAACTATGATCACTAAACATGCTTGGTCGGATCCTAATGATCGACCAAACGGGTCGGGTTCGAAAGTCTAAGCAGTTGTCTAGATCGCTTAACTTACGACCCTAAACAAGCACTAAACTAGTAGTGATGAGTTAAACATGTCAAAACATGTTTAACTAACCTAGAAAACTGATTTGGTATCAAAACGAAGTGTTTTGATACCTAAAAGTAGTTCCATTGCAAAATGCGTGCTAAAACGCATTTTGACCGAAACTTTGACTCGTCACTAAACCTAGTTAACGTGTTAATCAGTAGGCATAATCGCTAAGGATTATAACCATCGTGATTACAATCACGTTGCAAAGTTCAATTGAACTTTGACTTGACCAATAGATGGCCAAAACCGAAAGTCAAACTGTTGGTCAAACAGTTTGACTTTCAGCTCTACAAAGCTGAAAATCACTACTTAAGCCATGAAAGAACACTCACTTGGTGTTCAAAGGCTAGAAGGATGATCTTAGAACTCAGGTAGGTGGCTCCTTAGCAAGAAATCCTCCACTTAGAGTTCCAAAATGAGAATGAGCAAAGAACCAAGAAGAAATGTGTCACACCCCGACCACGTAGAACATACAAAACGTGGCGGAAACGTCGGGGAGTGTTGTAACAGAATTAATTGTTTCAAATCCATGGCAATTGAAGTTTCGTTTTATTAATCAAACATGAGAGTTTACATTGTTTTAAACAAGAAACAAAGAGTACATAACATAAATTAACTAGTTCTTGTCTTGTTTTAAGTCACTAAGGCACAGGTCCGCCTAAGTATGTCTTGATAAGTCCTATGCATCATCTCCTGAAAACACATGTGAAAATAGGTACGTCAGCATAAAAATGCCTGTGAGATACATAGGTTTTGTGAAAACAGAATTCATGACTTATGGTTGATAAAATGTTTAGTCATGAACCTTGTAATTTGCTTTGTCTTGTAAATCATTTGAAAAACGATAAGATCAGATGATATGTATAAATAAGAGAATAATGTATGGTTAAATGAATAACCATGTAAAATGAGTTTGTATAAGATAAGTTGTTTGTAAATCAATGTCTTGTGAAAAGTATGTTATTTGTATAAAATGTTATATGTCTCAAATTGAAATGATTCAAATAACGCTACGATATGTGATACCATACAAACACTTATATATAGGAAGTACCAGCGGCGTATCCACCATGTTTGTATCATATTACACACGCCTCGTTACCTAGATCACTTACTCCAACCAAACCACCAAGATGTAATGTTTAACAATTTGTAGAAATGTTTATGTATAGTCAAAAGTCTATTGTCAAATGTAAATCATGTCAACAGATACAAATGGTTCACACGGTTCAATGGTTACAAACGGTTCATATAATCAAAGGGTTACGACAGTTCAAAATGTAGTATAATGTGTTCATATGCTGGATGAGCATATGCAACAGAAATGCAATGTAAAACAATGTACTAAGTATGCACACAATGGACATACATAGCATAAGTGTAATGTAAGGAAATGTATTAAGTACACACACAATGGGCATACATAGCATAAAATGTATTGAAATCATGTACTATAAATGTACTAATAAACATAGCAAGTATATGATGTGCAAACAGAAAGCATGAAAGTAACAAGTAGGCACATGTGTTCCACCTCAAAACGTTTGGAAAACAGTCAAAGAGGGGTCTATGTACTCACCTGAGATTTCTCAGAAGTCCTAAGATAACAACCAAGCAATGCTAGAGATCACGGAATCAAACGGCACCTAATATAGGTAACTATGTTAATTAACCGGACCTAAATCGGAGGATCGGATAGAATGAGGGCTTGTAAACCAAATGAGTATTGGAACTCATGTAATATGGTTTAACAAAGCCTTCATGCTAAATGAAACCTAACCTAAGTGCTTTCGACCCATCGCGACCCATTAAGGTAGCTTATGCTACTTTAACACGTCGTTCGCGTAAAACGCGTTCGGACCGCCTAACTAGTCCTATGACAAGTAGAATATGCCTTAACATGTTAAATATTGTTGATAAATCAGTTTAGAGGTCATAGGTTATGTTAAAATGACTTTTGGCATCAAAGGGGTATTTTGGTAATTTACCTAAGGCATATAAACTACCTATCATACAACTACTTAAACGAAGCGACCATAAGGTATAACCTCGGAAGGTTATTCCATATATACTATGGTCACCTAATGTGTTTGGTCGGATCCTAAAGATCGACCAAACGGGTTGGGTTCGAAGGTATAAGCGATTTATTAGATCGCTTACCCTTACGACCCTAGACAACGTGGTAATCAGTAGGCATAGTCACAAAGGACTATAACCATCGTGATTACAATCACGTTGTGAAGTTCAAACGAACTTCGCATTGACCATAAACTGGTCAACGCAGAAAGTCAAACAAAGTTTGACTTTCGGACTCGAAAAGCAATAAAAGAACGAAGGAATACTTACGAAGGGTCCCCGAATGCTAATCTCGATCCAAATAACTCAGGTATGAAACAATGGTTCCAACTTAGAGTCTTTTAGATCAGATTCTTGTGGGTTTTGCAATGGGTGGGGTTGGGTATTTATAGTTTTCGGGTAACCGTTAAGATCGTTTCTTGGAAAAGGGGGCACGATCTAAGCCGTACACTTGTTGGAAAGTTGTGGTAGGTTAATTGGCCACCCACCATAAGGAATTGACATGTGGAAATGGAATTGGGAGTGCACAACAGCTGGAAACAGGCTGTTAAACATCGAATCTGGTCTGGAACACTGACGCGGGCCGCGTAAGGATACACACAAACCTTACGCGGGTCGCCTGGCCTGTCTGGTCAGAAGAAACTTTGCCATATTGACAGTTTCAGTCCCTGTTGTGTTTTAAGGCCATTTCCGACGCGTTTAAGGCCCGTTAAGCCAACGTTAAGGCCCTAAAATGATGCCTAAACATTGTGGACATGAAACATGCTCAAAAATATGTCGGATGTTGGTTCGTTTGGTCGTACGAACGCGATGTTCGCTTAATTACGACGGAATGCGCACAAGCGCGAAAAACGATCCAAATGACGTGACGAATGGATTTTTCTTATGCCAAACACTAAAATAAAATATTTTAGTGCTTACATAAATTTTTGGATGTTCGGATGTATTCAGAACGTGAGTTATGCGCAAAAATGCAAACTTGTGCACTTTTTGACGCTTTTAGTCCCTGAATGACCCAAAAGTTTATTTTAGCACACCGAACCCCTCAAAGCCTATTTCTAAGCTATGTGAAGGATATTTAGGGTATGTTCAATGTATGGTCATGTTCCGGAATGTCTGTTACAGTTCAAATTGGCATACTTTCGCAGTTTGTCAAATTTAGTCTCTGTAGGCGAATTAACTTTTTTTTGCCATACCAAAGCCTTGAAAACTTATTTCTAAGTTATGTAAAGGTTATTTATGGTAGGTTAAGTATATTTCACTATTCCGGAGTGTTCGTTGCATTAAACTGGTTATATCTACGCATCAGAGCGCGTATAACCCTCCAGAAAGCGATTTAAAGCTTGAAATCGAACAAGAGTTGATATGTGCAAACGATACACATATTTTTTACAAATCCCAAGTATGAAATACAATATTTCATTGGTTTGGCATTTGTTTGATGGTTGAAGTGACACAGGTGTCACAGTCTCCCCTACTTTAGGAAATTTCGTCCCGAAATTTATTTGTAGGAGCATGTCTGTGACTTTGTGTTAAATAACCATCAAGGATAAGGCATATCCTGATATTCCTCTGTAACAGACATTTTCAGAAATGGAAATGAAGGAAGAATCAGGGATATTCATTTTCCTTCGATGGAAAATTTTCAGAAACGAAAAATACACGGGATGAGTTATTTTCCTTAATGGGTATCCTTCATAAACGAAAATGAACGGAACGAGTCATTTTCCACAATTCCTCCAGAAACGAAAATGAACGGAATGAGTCATTTTCCACAATTGCTTCAGGAACGAAAATGAACGGAATGAGTCATTTTCCATGATTTCTTCAGGAACGAAAATGAACGGAATGAGTCATTTTCCACAATTTCTTCAGGAACGAAAATGAACGGAATGAGTCATTTTCCATGATTTCTTCAGGAATGAAAATGAACGGAATGAGTCATTTTCCACGACCTCTTTAGAAACGAAAATGAACAGAATGAGTCATTTTCCCAAATTTCTTCAGAAACGAAAATGAACGGAATGAGTCATTTTCCCAAATTTCTTCAGAAACGAAAATGAACGAATCATCTCTAGACACATGACAAAACTCGCTGTGGTTTTTGTGCACTGAATTCCATAATTATGTATGCATCCATAATTACGTAATTCCTTGCATAGTCCGCACAGTTTGTCTTATAATGTTTAGGGGAGGAAAATCAAACCTGTGATGAGTGTGACTAGACTATCATAGGGTCCTTTTAATTAGATCGACAAATGATCCCTTTTAATTAGACCACCAAGGAGTCTTTTCAGCTAATTCATCACAAGATATTCCTAACCAGATTTTTGGATCAATCTATTTAACTAGACCACTCAAGGGGTCTAATTATGGAATAGTACAATATAATCCAAGGGTCTTTACTATTACGTAAAAGTCCATTAAGGATTTTAGATAGTACCTTTTGGGTATCCTACTACGAATCCCTCATATGAAGATACGAAAGGTTCTACGAGGATTTGGATAACAAAAACTTGGATTACACCAAAAACATAAAAAGGAACACATAAGCACATTATCACATAGTTGCTTAACTCAGTTATTAATTTGTTATTAACTTGTTAGTGATTGAATATGGATATTCAAAGTACACCAGGAAACCAGTCGCTGGACTTCAATGTCCTCTGGGATCTATCTGAAAAGATAGGATGATCTCCCAAAATTCGATTTTGTTTTCAAAGAAACGTAATATTCGAATTAAGGAACACAACAATTTTAGGATTTACGGAAATACCCTTAGGTACCCTATTAAGGATTTATAGTGGTACTTTGGGTATTCGTCCAGTGTTGTAACTTGCGCCTTGTACTTCGTATCCTTGAATGAAACGGGTACTTAGGAATTTCGTGGAAAACGCAAGAGATCATAGAATGGGAAAATTTTGGGGGTAGTTTGCTTTTCAAGGAATACGATTCCTTAATTGTCGGTATTGTAGGGGATATGTTGTTTATACATACAACCTCATAAATACATTGAAATGTAAATAAAAGATTTATTTATAAACAATGATAACAACTGTTTCATGGACCTTGACAACAAAAGAAAATAATACATAAGACATGATTATTTCTAAAGGGTGTTGTCTTCTAGTCGGTCAGATGCTCATCCCTATGCTGGATTTGCATTAGCAAGCTTTGGGCAATTTCTTCGGAAATGACCCATCTCGCCACAATTGTAGCAAGAACCTGGTGGAAAACGAGCTTGAGCAGGATTGTTGTCAGCTTGATTTGGTGCAACTGCTGCTACGCAAACTTTTGCCGTATGACCTTTACGTCCACAAATTTGGCATTCGCGGCACTTCACATTTGCACGATGATGAAGGTTAAATTGGTTGCACAAGGGTGAAGTTCCATTGTATGGCTTCCTAGCAGAGGGTTGAGCTGGTTGGTTGGGGACGGCTTGATCATTGTGAGTAACCATGGCGAAGTTCTGAGAAGCCTTTCGCTTCTTTGACTTCTTAGGGGATCCAGTCTGTTCATCCATGGTCTTTGATTCCTCGATTGGTTTCGATTCTTCGACCGGTTTCTTGTCACCCTTTCGGAAAAGCTTACGTTTCCTGATCTGAGATTCAGTCAAGGTTGCAGCTAGCTCAAAGGCCTGCCTAACCGTAGTGGGGTTACTACCAGTAACAATGTCCTGAATTGAGTCAGGGAGACCATCAATGTATTTTTCGATCGCCTTATCCAAAGGCGTGACCATGGTAGGACACAACAGGCTCAGCTCCTCATATCGATCAGTGTAGGCTCGATGTTCACCGTTGTCTTGCTTAAGATCGTCGAATTCCCTTTCCAAGGCCCTGATCTCGTGACGAGGACATAATTCCTTCATCATCAGTGCTTTAAGTTCTTCCCACGTTTGAGCTAGTGCCACTTCGGCACCCCTATCTCTCACCACACCGTTCCACCACGTCAAAGCTCGTTTCTCAAAGACACTAGATGCGAAATCTACCTTTCGCTCGTTTGGACATTGAACATGCCTGAAGGTGCTCACTAGACTCTCGAACCATTGCAGAAGTGCAGTCACTCCTTGAGACCCAGAAAACTTTGATGGCTTAGCTGAGTTGAACGTCTTGAAGTTGCAGAGGGCATTATTGTTGTTGAGAGCTTGGTGACATTGGGCAACGATGTTCGGGATTGCAGCAGTTATTTGTTGTGTAATGACAGCTGCCAGATCTTCAATAGATACCGGATTTTCGCGTCGTGGAGGCATTCTAAAAGGGGAAACAAGAGAGAAAACAAATGAAATGGCATTGGGTAAGGATAGGATGTTACAATTACCGACCATAATCATGGTTGATGGTCATTTGTTTGAACCACGAAGCAAACAAACAACACAAAGGCTGAATCAAAGCAAATAGATCCTCATAGTGTATCGCGAAGACATGCTCGCCTATAAGTGGACACTCACCCCAAGAGTTCCCAGGTAAGAGTGACTGGTCCGATTATGTGGATTTGTACGAACACTCTAGCCTTAGACAGAAAACTCAGGGTACAGGCATCCACTCTTCCAGTTTGCACGTGTTCACACTATTTAGGACCCAAAACTTTGACGAGGTTTTGAAAACTCAAAGGGGTTCAAAACCTTACAATAGAGGGTTCAAAACCTAGTAATCAATCATCCTAGAACAGATGATTAGTTTTCAAAGCGGTTTTGAAATTTATGTTCTTGTCGTGGTCGTCGCCTAAGGATAGGTGACGGTATTGTTTTATGACTAAACGCAAGTGAACTCGCGTTAGGGTCCTAAGAAGGTTATAGACTAGGTCAAAGTATTACTAATAACCTAATTCCCTATAACCATTGGCTATGAAACCAACTTTTCTGTCACACCCTGACCACGTAGAACATACAAAACGTGGCGGAAACGTCGGGGAGTGTTGTAACAGAATTAATTGTTTCAAATCCATGGCAATTGAAGTTTCGTTTTATTAATCAAACATGAGAGTTTACATTGTTTTAAACAAGAAACAAAGAGTACATAACATAAATTAACTAGTTCTTGTCTTGTTTTAAGTCACTAAGGCACAAGTCCGCCTAAGTATGTCTTGATAAGTCCTATGCATCATCTCCTGAAAACACATGTGAAAATAGGTACGTCAGCATAAAAATGCCTGTGAGATACATAGGTTTTGTGAAAACAGAATTCATGACTTATGTTTGATAAAATGTTTAGTCATGAACCTTGTAATTTGCTTTGTCTTGTAAATCATTTGAAAAACGATAAGATCAGATGATATGTATAAATAAGAGAATAATGTATGGTTAAATGAATAACCATGTAAAATGAGTTTGTATAAGATAAGTTGTTTGTAAATCAATGTCTTGTGAAAAGTATGTTATTTGTATAAAATGTTATATGTCTCAAATTGAAATGATTCAAATAACGCTACGATATATGATACCATACAAACACTTATATATAGGAAGTACCAGTGGCGTATCCACCATGCTTGTATCATATTACACACGCCTCGTTACTTAGATCACTTACTCCAACCAAACCACCAAGATGTAATGTTTAACAATTTGTAGAAATGTTTATGTATAGTCAAAAGTCTATTGTCAAATGTAAATCACGCCAACAGATACAAATGGTTCACACGGTTCAATGGTTAAAAACAGTTCATATAATCAAAGGGTTACGACAGTTCAAAATGTAGTATAATGTGTTCATATGCTGGATGAGCATATGCAACAGAAATGCAATGTAAAACAATGTACTAAGTATGCACACAATGGACATACATAGCATAAGTGTAATGTAAGGCAATGTACTAAGTACACACACAATGGGCATACATAGCATAAAATGTATTGAAATCATGTACTATAAATGTACTAATAAACATAGCAAGTATATGATGTGCAAACAGAAAGCATGAAAGTAACAAGTAGGCACATGTGTTCCACCTCAAAACGTTTGGAAAACAGTCAAAGAGGGGTCTATGTACTCACCTGAGATTGCTCAGAAGTCCTAAGATAACAACCAAGCAATGCTAGAGATCACGGAATCAAACGGCACCTAATATAGGTAACTATGTTAATTAACCGGACCTAAATCGGAGGATCGGATAGAATGAGGGCTTGTAAACCAAATGAGTATTGGAACTCATGTAATATGGTTTAACAAAGCCTTCATGCTAAATGAAACCTAACCTAAGTGCTTTCGACCCATCGCGACCCATTAAGGTAGCTTATGCTACTTTAACACGTCGTTCGCGTAAAACGCGTTCGGACCGCCTAACTAGTCCTATGACAAGTAGAATATGCCTTAACATGTTAAATATTGTTGATAAATCAGTTTAGAGGTCATAGGTTATGTTAAAATGACTTTTGGCATCAAAGGGGTATTTTGGTAATTTACCTAAGGCATATAAACTACCTATCATACAACTACTTAAACGAAGCGACCATAAGGTATAACCTCGGAAGGTTATTCCATATATACTATGGTCACCTAATGTGTTTGGTCGGATCCTAAAGATCGACCAAACGGGTCGGGTTCGAAGGTATAAGCGATTTATTAGATCGCTTACCCTTACGACCCTAGACAACGTGGTAATCAGTAGGCATAGTCACAAAGGACTATAACCATCGTGATTACAATCACGTTGCGAAGTTCAAACGAACTTCGCATTGACCATAAACCAGTCAACGCAGAAAGTCAAACAAAGTTTGACTTTCGGACTCGAAAAGCAATAAAAGAACGAAGGAATACTTACGAAGGGTCCCCGAATGCTAATCTCGATCCAAATAACTCAGGTATGAAACAATGGTTCCAACTTAGAGTCTTTTAGATCAGATTCTTGTGGATTTTGCAATGGGTGGGGTTGGGTATTTATAGTTTTCGGGTAACCGTTAAGATCGTTTCTTGGAAAAGGGGGCATGATCTAAGCCGTACACTTGTTCGAAAGTTGTGGTAGGTTAATTGGCCACCCACCATAAGGAATTGACATGTGGAAATGGAATTGGGAGTGCACAACAGCTGGAAACAGGCTGTTAAACATCGAATCTGGTCTGGAACACTGACGCGGGCCGCGTAAGGATACACACAAACCTTAGGCGGGCCGCCTGGCCTGTCTGGTCAGAAGAAACTTTGCCATATTGTTAGTTTCAGTCCCTGTTGTGTTTTAAGGCTATTTCCGACGCGTTTAAGGCCCGTTAAGCCAACGTTAAGGCCCTAAAATGATGCCTAAACATTGTGGACATGAAACATGCTCAAAAATATGTCGGATGTTGGTTCGTTTGGTCGTACGAACGCGATGTTCGCTTAATTACGACGGAATGCGCACAAGCGCGAAAAACGATCCAAATGACGTGACGAATGGATTTTTCTTATGCCAAACACTAAAATAAAATATTTTAGTGCTTACATAAATTTTTGGATGTCCGGATGTATTCAGAACGTGAGTTATGCGCAAAAATGCAAACTTGTGCACTTTTTGACGCTTTTAGTCCCTGAATGACCCAAAAGTTTATTTTAGCACACCGAACCCCTCAAAACCTATTTCTAAGCTATGTGAAGGATATTTAGGGTATGTTCAACGTATGGTCATGTTCCGGAATGTCTGTTACAGTTCAAATTGGCATACTTTCGCAATTTGTCAAATTTAGTCCCTGTAGGCGAATTAACTTGTTTTTGCCATACCAAAGCCTTCAAAACTTATTTCTAAGTAATGTAAAGGTTATTTAAGGTAGGTTAAGTATATTTCACTATTCCGGAGTGTTCGTTGCATTAAACTGGTTATATCTACGCATCAGAGCGCGTATAACCCTCCAGAAAGCGATTTAACGCTTGAAATCGAACAAGAGTTGATATGTGTAAACGATACACATATTTTTTACAAATCCCAAGTATGAAATACAATATTTCATTGGTTTGGCATTTGTTTGATGGTTGAAGTGACACAGGTGTCACAAAATGAGGGGGTATTTATAGTTTTGGATGATGCACAAGATCATTACATGTGTGTTATGCATTGCCCAAGCAATAATCTGGTCCACACAAGTGTTTGGTGCAGGTTTAATGCCTTGGAGGAGCGTTAACTTGTTCATTAAGGTCCTAAAACAATCAAACAAAAACCAAGGATTTCAGCTGAATTGCCAAAAAACCTTTCTGCCTAGATCAAGGGCTAGCGCCCCGCCACAAAGAAGGACACCAGGCGTCGCGCGACGCGAGGGTGTGGGTTGCAGTTTCAAAGTTTAGCAGAAATGGTCCCTGCACGTATTTGAACTTATTTTCGACATTTTTAACATCCGTTAACCCATTTTTCAGGTGTTATAAGGACGTTAAGGTATAGCGGACATAAAATATGCTCAGAAATATCACGGATGTCGGCTCGTTTGGTCGTACGGTCACGTTGTTTGGTTATTCACGACGAAACTCGAACGGACGCGAAAACGATCCAAATTAAGCGACGAATGGTATTTTTGCATTCCGATCACTAAAATAAAAATATTTTAGTGTCTACAAAAATTTTGGATGTTCAGATGTGGTCAGAAAGTAAGTTATGTGCGTGAATGCAAACTTACGCCGTTTTTGACACTTTTAGTCCCTGTATGATCAAGTAAGCATATTTTCGCACACCGAACCTACCAAAGCTTATTTCTAAGCTATGTTTAGGTTATTTGTTGTATGTTTAGGCTATGATCATATTCCGGAAGGTACGTTGCCATACGAAATGGCAGACTTTTGCAGTTTGACGCAAATAGTCCCTGCGAGCGAATAAACTTGTTTTTGCCATACCAAACCCTTTAGAACTTATTTATAAGTTGTGTAAAGGTTATTTAAGGTATGTTAGACTTATGTTGCTGTTCCAGAGTGTTTTTCGCGATAAACTGATTACGTTTACGCATCAGTTTGAGTATAACTTTCCAGAAAATGATATAGAGTTCAAAATCGATCAAAAATCAAAATGTACAAAATGTCAAACATAAATAACAAACATTGGGATCAAAATACATTGTTTTAGTGATATTGGATTGTTCAGAGTTTGTACAATGATTATACAAGCTCAGATGTCACAATGTATACCAAGTTTGTCTCCCTGAAAGATTTCCTCATCCTTGATCCAAGCATCGTAATCAACACCCGGGGCCCATCCTTTATCGTCACCAACTATAAACTACTTTGCTCGAACCCAACTAGCTTGAGCCACTAGTGTTGCTATGAGGATGAAGATGCCCAAATTTTTGTTAGCCATTTTGGTTCTTATTTCAGTTCATTCTAGAATACAACTTCAACTTCCAATATATTAAGAAAGAAAGCATGCTAGAAATTCTATGCACCATTAGAATTGATGGACAAATTATTTTCTTGCCTAGTAACACGTTTAAATATTCTAAATTTGGGAAAACCGTACGATCTTCTCTAATTAGTAAATTAAACATATATGTATATATTTGATTCTATCCTTACAAAACTAAAGTAAATGAAACAAAGCAATTTAAATCATTAGCTATCATTCAAAAGATGCATTTTATATTTTAGTTTCTAAACATCGGTGCTCTCTCGTGTATTTTTTTTTCGTTTTTGTGTTGTACATTTGACATGTAGATCAATGAACTTCCATAAACTTGAAAAAAAAACACACTTTTAAAATTAAAAAATGAAACTAACAACTTTATCGTAATTCCTAATTCTTCCCAAAACAAATCAAATACGATTTTTTTTAACTGTTCTTGATGTTCTTCGAATCTGCTAAATTTTTCTTCTTGTTCTTCGAATGATATCCAGACAAAGCGAGCCTTTGAAAGACTTCTTAGGCTCTGATACCAATTGTAAGTCCAGAAAACTACAATCGAATATCACAAACACCTAAACAAGTCACGGAATAACAAGAAAAGATGTAGAAGATGAAGAACAAGTCAATGGTATTGATTGAAAAGTGCACACGACCACAAAGATCGTCTGGTACACGAACTCCTTGAATTGCAAACAATCAACAACCTAATTCGTTTCTAATGTCTCTAATGTGCTAACCCTAATAATGAACAAAACATGTCATTATATAGGATCCACCAAGAATTCGGCCCACATGGCCTAACCTAAAACTATCTAACCCACTAGAAAACTAAGCCCAATAGCTTATAATTGTGTTTGTAGGATCGTGAAACGACCTAACGAGTCGATCAGAAGAGTGCTCAGACAGAATCAGAAGCGGAATTCATTGATTCTGTCTTTGTTTAGCTTGTATTCACTATTAATTGTCTTGTTATTGATCTTGAAACGATTTACAGCATGTAGATACTTCGACAGCACCTCGGCGTCGGAAACAAGAAGGTTACAATTGATTTCGCATGTAGGGTATATATAGGGGTCATGATTTCGTTTGAAAGTGGCATGGCATCCTTCAAACGAAATTAAACATTCTAATTTCGTTTGAAGATGCCAATTACCATTTCAAACGAAATTACCTCAAATACCCTTAAATCCTACCCTATTTCTCGTATAACGCGCCCTGATCTAACACTTCTAATGTAAGACTCGATACAAGACGAAGTCGACAGACGTATGCACTAACAGACTCCCCCTCGGATGTTGACGAGTCTGAAGTATCGAGTCTTCTCATTCTTCAGTGCTTTACCGGTCTTCGGGCTCTTTCACAATCTGAGACTCGAATGAAGATGAAGTCGACAGACAACTGCACCAACAGACTCCCCCTTGAATGTTGACGTAATCTTCAGTGAGAGTCTTCATCATAAGGACTCCTCAATCTTGATCGATCTCTTTTCTTTCTTAGCATGTACCAAGATCTTCTCTTTGGCTCTAACCTCGTCAGACTCCCCCTTTCATCATGCTGGGATCGCTGTCTGGAATTAGCTATCACCTTGAGATCACATCCTGGCTTTAATTTTGTTCTGTTCAGTTCATCTCCTGCACAAATTTTCTCACCACCACATAAGTTTTCACTTAAATCAATAAGAAAAACTTACTAGTAATAGTTACATTAAGTTCAAATTAATAACCCTGATTAACTAATCTCAACTAATTTTTTAAATCAAAATTTTTCAATTCAGCACACACACTCCCAAACCAGTTCATCTTATTTAGCACTTGGAATTTCGAAAATCAGCTCATCAACATCAGTTGTCAAAAATCTTTTTGTATTTTTTCAAAAGTTTATGCTAAAACACACTAAAAATCTTTTTGAATTTTTGAATGAAATAAAATGTAATAAAGAAATATTTACAAACAATATTTTTGTGAGTTTGTGCAAGAGGATCATATCAGTTTATGAGACAAATCACCAACACCGTTAAGCTTTAAACATTTTCAGCTCTAAACGATTCACATAGATTGACGATATTGTTGTCCACTTAAACTCAATCTAAAAACTTTCGAAATGCTTACCGATACGTTAAGGTATATTAATTTTGCACTAAGTTCTTATGGACCCCACGATCTCAGCATATCCCCTCATCATGCAATACACTGACTCAAGTAATGCCTTTAAACTTTTATCAACTGTGATTTGTGCGAAAACAAAGCAGAATGTTTAAACATTAGCAATCAGGTCGATACTTCCGTATACGCAGAGAAAGTCCAATGTTTAAACAAAATAAGAAAAATAAAACAAGTTGAATTTGTTTAGGCTTTAACCACCAGATCGATACTTCAGTATACGCAGAGGAGGTCCAAAGCTTAAACGAAACACCAAAGAAAATAAAGCAGAACGTTTAGGCATTAACATCCAGGTCGATACTCACGTATACACAGAGGATGTCCAATGCTTAAACAAAATAAAGAAATAAAACAAGTTTAAATCTTTGCAAAATAAAATGCACAATCATAGCGACTTTTTAGCAAAGTTGTGAAAGTTCACAAACTTAACCAGTTTTATGTCTTTCGAAAATCAGCGATTACTGAGTAGGCACACAATCAAGAAGGACAAAACTAGGTACTATGCTTTTGACCATGTTTCCCACTAGAACTAGGCTTTTTCATTTAAGTTTGTATCGTTATCGCTAATCTACTAGTCTAGCTGAGCCTACCGTCACATCTTTAGTGAGACCATTTATCACATTTTATCTTTCCATTTCTTTAGCATGCTGTGACAGTCCAACTTATCTACAATCATTTCCTCTTTTTCACAACAAAATTCATTTTTGCATTTTTCAATGTTTTTGTAATTTTCAAATTTTCAATTTTTTTTTTTAAATTCTTACTCCCCCTAAAATCAAAATATATCTCAATTTTGATTTTCTGGGAAAATTTGAAAACAAACTGTACAAGATAAACTGACAACATGATGAGAATTACTTCAATTCTCCATTCACTAGGCTTAAACAATCCGAACACTCCCTGACAACAAAACATTTTCCCATAGTGATTTCAAAACACTTAAGTTTGTTTTAATCAAGATGGTTTTTCCGGAAAATTAGTTTTGTGAGTCATTTCTCAAACATGGGGATCTTTCATCACCTTGTTTTCTTCAACCACTTTTAAAAAATTTAACATTTCCCAATTTTCTCAACAATATCACTTGTAGAAAATCAAGTACAACTTAATGTCCCTGATTTACCACTTAAAAGTCGAAATATCACAGTTACCATCCTGTGAATTTCTCAAGAAAGATGTCGATTCCTGCTTCACACTTACCAACCTGGAAGCTCCGGCAAGTCAGGTTTTTTTTTTATTTAAACAGATTCACCCAAACCTGACGGTCCTTGGGCGATTTTGAATTCTTGTTCAACAATGGTGGAAAATTTGTATCATCCATTGTTAAACCAAAATTTTCATTTTTTACCTCAACACACGGCTCTTCTGGCTTTACCACACCAGATTCATCGCCTGAACTTGGCTTGTCTGACTTTGATGAGTCAGATTCATTGCCAATACGTGGCTCCTTTGTTTCCAAAGAAACAAATTCATCACCACCAACTTTCTCTTTCTTTACTCTCTCCTCTATCCTCAGATTTGTATCTGATGAATTCGTTTTGCTTGATTTGTCATTCTTTGGCGAGCACGACGATTTATCAGAACTTTTATCTGTTTTACCAGTTGTATCCGAGGACAAAATCCTTTCGAGATACTCTCTCGCTTTCTTTCTCTTCTTCCTCAGTCTGTCTTTTTGCCCCTATGAAAGCTTCACTTTCTGTTCGTGAACTTTCTGTTCTTGAACTTTAGGTTCTTGAACTTTCTGTTTTTTGGGCTTGACATTGACTGGTTTCTTTGCCAATTTCTGATGATCAGCCCTCGATCTTCTCTTTGATCTCATTGGGCAATCTCTTGCAATATGACCTCTGATTTGGCATTCAAAGCATCTTCTCGTCTCATAACTCCAGTTCTTGCAGTTAACAGCAGTGTGTCCTTTCACACCACAAGTGTAACACACTCTGTTATCGTACCAATTACCACCTTCTACCCAAACATTCAGATTATAGCGTTGTTTGGCTCGGTGATAATCATTTCTCCTCTTGTTTGCTGGATTTGGCTTTTGAGCACTGTGGTCAAATCTGCACCACTTATTACCAACACTTTTTGTGTTTTGGTTTTCAACTTTTTGTGATTTTTTATCACGATTGGATGATTGAACTGATGAGCTTTTATTTTCTTTTTGAAGATTTTTCGGCTTTTTATCCTTTTCTTTTTGTTCCACATTCTTCTTTACAGGTTTTTGCATTGAGCATTCACCTTTCTCAGTAGAATTTAAAACAGTTTCTTGAAACATTTCATTTAATTTCAAAAATATTTTTCTTTTTTCATCATCAGTTTTCTCATCACAATCTTCAATTTTGACTTTGTCAAAATTTGTGACATTTTCACTTATTGAAACAGAATTGATCGGTTTTGGACAAACATGTGATGTAGAATTCACAAAACCTTTCAATTTATTCTCAAGCTCATCAATTTTATTCCGAGCAATTTCAGTTTCATTTTCAAGCCGAATGATTTTCTGTAGATGAGAATTTATTGTAATTTGTTTTTCAATATTATTTTTACTAAAAATAGATTTCTCATCTTCTAAAATCTTTATTTGATTTTTCAAAACATTTTCTGATTTTTTTAAATTTTTATTATTTAATGTCAAACTCTCTAAATCCCTCAAGAGTTTGACATTTTCAGATTTCAGATTTTCACAATTTGAGCACGACACAAGCATCTTTACAGCAATTTCTTCTTTCTGAATCTCAACGGCTGGAATTTGTTCAACCAGCTTTTTCTCACCAGGTTTGATTTGTTCTTCAGCTGTTGCTGTTTTTTCTTCTTTCTCAGCTTTGATCTCTTCTTTAACAGTTGCTGCCTTTTGATTCTTCCTTTTTGCAGCTTGTTTTTCTTTAATCTCTTCAATTTTACCTGCATAAAACGACTTTCCATTATGATTTATAGGTGAAAGTTGTTGTTTAAGATATTCAAGTTCCCGGATTTCCTCTTCATAATTGTCACTCTCTTCATCAAACGAGTGATAAAAAATCGGAACTTTTTCCGATGCTTCTTTTGTTGAGACTATTCTTTCTTCTTGCTTTATTGGAATATACTGCTGAGATTCATAATGCACATATGCCAACACTTCTTCAAAATCCATGTTTCGGTTAAATGTTCACAAAATAGACTTTTCAAACGAATTGGTTAAACCACACGACCGGATGCAAACAATCTGACGCACCTCGTACAACCTGGAGATACGTTCAAAGTCCACAAAATTCAACTTTTCACGAGACACACTAAACGTTTGTATCCCAATTTTAATCCACAAGCAGCGGCCCACAAATTAAACCCAGTTTAAAAATTAAACTTCAAATTGTGTCGGCCCACGATCCAAAGTTTAAAACTCAGTCCAAATGATTATCTTGAATCAATTGCAGCCCAATCTCAAAATCTCGATTCAAATGAAACACCAGCTCAATCTCTAAAATTTTCGGCCCAAAAGTTTTGATCCAAGCCCACATAATCACTCTGCAATTCTTCTTCTTCAATTATAAATGGCCGACAACTATTAATGCGTCTGAATTGAATTCAATATTCGTTGATACCAAGTCACATGGGTCGGTGATATTCAATAGCAAACTTTATTATATCTTCAATTTGATTTGGCCGATAACAAGTTCAATTCGATTTGGCTGATAAAACTCTGATGAATTCACGTGGTTTAGTCAAACTGTTTACACGATCTGATTCTTTTAAAACGAAATACCAAATACAAATGGAATAACCCTGTTCAACCAATCTACCTAATTTCGTTTGAAACACCAACTATCTCAAACGAAATTGCTGAATTTGTATGGATTTTCAAACGAAATTGCAACTTGAAACGAAATTGCTGATTTCAAACAAAATCCTCAAACGAAAATATGATTTCAAACGAGATTAATCAGCTTTCTCAAACGAAATTGCTCCTGAAACGAGATTACCTAATCTCATTTGAAACACCACACTTCTTCAAACGAAATAGCTCTCTGAAACACACAACCTGATTTCGTTTAAACACCTTGTAACACCTGTGTCATTTCAACCATCAAACAAATGCCAAACCAATGAAATATTGTATTTCATACTTTGGACTTGTATAAATATATGTATCGTTTACAAATATCAATTCTTGTTCGATTTCAAGCTCTAAATCGCTTTCTGGAAGGTTATACGCGCACTAATGCATAAATATAACCAGTTTAATGCAACGAACACTCCGGAATAGTGAAATAGGCTTAACATACCTTAAATAACCTATACATAACTTAGATATAATTTTTGGAAAGTTTGGTGTGGTGAAATCAAAGTTAAATCGCTTACAGGGACTAAAGTTGACAAACTGCGAAAGTATACCAATTTGAACTGTAACAGACATTCCGGAACATGACCATAAGTTAAACATACCATAAAAATCCTTTACATAGCTTAGAAATAGGCTTTGAGGGGTTCGGTATGCTAAAATAAACTTTTGGGCCATTCAGGGACTAAAAGTGTCAAAAAGTGCACAAGTTTGCATTTTCGCGCATAACTTACGTTCTGAATACATCCGGACATCCAAAAATTTATGTAAGAACTAAAATATTTTATTTTAGTGTTCGCCATAAGAAAAATCCATTCGTCACGTCATTTGGATCGTTTTTCGCGCTTGTGCGCATTCCGTCGTAATTAAGCGAACATCGCGTTCGTACGACCAAACGAACCAACATCCGAGATATTTTTGAGCATGTTTTGAGTCCCCTATACTTTAACTTCATTTTAGAGCCTTGAAATGAGGTTAACGGGGTTCAAACGCATCGAAAAAGGCCTTAAACACGTGCAGGGACCATTTCTGCCAATTCTGAAACTTTTCTGATTCAGGGGGGTGCTAGCGTAGCGCGAGCCCTATGGGCTTACCCGTCGCGCTACGCGACTGCCTATTCTGGACAGAAAACATGCAGAAATATCAGTTTTGCACTTTCGGGACCAGATTCGATGTATAAACAGCTGTTTAATTCACAACCACACATTCTAACATGCTTAGTCAGCGGATAAGGATGAAATTTAGGCACCATAACTTTGCAACACATGTATGGATGGAATTTAGGCACCATAACTTTGCAACACATGTATGGATGGAATTTAGGCACCATAACTTTGCAACACATGTACGGATGGGATTAAGGCACGTTTTCCATGAAACGATCTTAACGGTTCGAGTATTCCTATAAATACCCATCCACCCCCATTGCTAAAATCACTAGAATCTTGATCTTAGGAACTCTAAGTTGAAACCATTTTTTCATACCTGAGATTCTTGGATCGAGATTAGCATTCGGGGACCCTTCGTAAGTATTCTTTCGTTCTTTTATTGCTTTTCGAGTCTTTCGAGTCTGAAAGTGTTTGACTTTCTACATTGATCAGTTATGGTCAATGCGAAGTTCGTTAGAACTTCGCAACGTGAGTGTAATCACGTTGGTTATAGTCCCTTGGGACTATGCCCACTGATTACCACGTTGTATAGGGTCGTAGGGTGGGCGATCTAATAAATCGCCTATACCTTCGAACCCGACCCAGTTTGGTCGATCATTAGGATCCGACCAAATACATTAGGTGACCCTAGTATAGGGCATAACCTTCCGAGGTTATACCCTATGGTCACATCGTTTAAGTAGTTGTATAATAGGTAGTTTATATGCCTTAGGTAAATTACCAGAATACCCTTTTCATGTATAATTGGTGATTAAGCATATGTAACCTAAACCTTTGTCACATAACTGATTATGTAACATGTTTAGGCATATAACACTTGTCATAGGGCTAGTTAGGCGGTCCGAACGCGTTTCACGCGAACGACACGTTAAAGTAGCATAAGCTTCCTAAACGGGTCGTAATGGGTCGTAAACACTTAGGTTAAGTTTCATTTAGTATGTAGGCTTTGTTAAACCAAATGACACGAGTCTCTACACTCGTTTGGTTTACAAACCCTAATGCTACCCGATCTTCCGATTTAGGTCCGGTTTATTAATGTAGTTACCTATAGTAGGTGCCGTTTGATTCCGTGATCTCTAGCTTTGCTTGGTGGTTATCCTAGGACTTCTGAGCAATCTCAAGTGAGTACATAGACCCCTCTTTTACTGTTTTCCAAACTGTTTTGGGGTGGAACACATGTGCCTACTTGTTACTTTCATGCTTTCCTGTTTTGACATCATATACTTGCTATGTTCATTAGTACATTATAGTACATGATTTCATTACATCTTATGCTAGGTGTGCCCATTGTGTGCATTACTTAGTACATTGTTTTACATTACATTTCATGCTAGGTGTGCCCATTGTGTGCATTACTTGGTACATTGTCTTACATTACATTTTGTTGCATATGCTCATCCAGTATATGAACACATTATATTACATTTTGAACCGTTTATAACTATTTGACTATGTGACCCGTTGTAATCATTTGACTCAGTTAACCGTTTGTATCTGTGAACCGTCTGAACCGTCTTTGACCATACATAAACATTTCTACAATTGTTAAACATTACTTTGGTGGTTTGGTTTGATTAAATGATTAAGTAACGATGCGTGTGTAATATGATACAAGCATGGTGGATACGCCGCTGGTACTTCCTATATATAAGTGTTTGTATGGTATTACATATCGTAGCGTTATTTGAATCATTTCAGTTTGATACATATAACATTTTATACAAATAACATACTTTTCACAATACATTGTTTTACAAGCAACTTATCTTATACAAACTCAGTTTACATGGTTATTCATTTAACCATACATTATTCACTTATTTATACATATCATCTGAACTCATTGTTTTTCAAATGATTTACAAGACAAAGCAAATTACAAGGTTCATGACTAAACATTTTCTCAAACATAAGTCATGAAACCTATTTTCACAAAACCTATGTATCTCACAGGCATTTTTATGCTGACGTACCTATTTTCACATGTGTTTTTCAGGAACTGTTGCATAAGATGATCAAGATACATATAGGCAGACTTGGGCTTTAGTGACAATAAAAGATGCAAGACTAGTTAATTATGTTGTATTTCCTAGTTTGATAAGACATTGTAACACTTTAATCAATAAAACGGAACTTCAATTGCCATGGATTTGAAACAATTAATTCTGTTACAACACTCCCCGATGTTTCCGCCACGTTTTGTATGTTCTACGTGGTCGGGGTGTGACAGAAAAGTGGTATCAGAGCCAATGGTTATAGGGAATTAGGTTATTAGTAATGCTTTGACCTAGTCTATAACCTTCTTAGGACCCTAACGCGAGTTTACTTGCGTTTAGTCATAAAACAATACCGTCACCTATCCTTAGGCGACTACCACAACAAGAACATAATTTTCGAAACCGCTTTGAAAACTAATCATCTGTTCTAGGATGATTAATTACTAGGTTTTGAAGCCTCTGTTATAAGGTTTTGAACCCCTTTGAGTTTTCAAAAATCTCGTCAAGGTTTTGGGTTTTAAATAATGTGAACACGTGCAAACTGGAAGGGTGAATGCCTGTATTCTGAGTTTTCTGTCTAGGCAAGCACTTCGTATACATCTCAACCAGACGCGAGACCAGTTGTGCTTACCTGTGAATTCTTGGGATGAGTGTTCACTTATAGGCGAGCATGTCTTCGCGATACATTATTTTTGACCTCTTTACTTTGATTATTCACCGAGGTCGTTTGTTGCTTTGTAGTAACAAACAAATGACCACTATCCATTGCTTTCATCAGATTTGCTTCATCTCATTCCTTTCGTCTAATTCTCTCACTCGTTTCCTTTCATGTTCCTCTTTTAGAATGCCTCCTCGACGCGAAAACCAGATAGCGACTGCCGAGCTGGCAGAAATAATTGCGCAGCAAATGGCTGCTCAATTCCCAAACCTCTTTGCTCTATGGAATCAAGCCAACAACAACAACAATGGTCCATGCAATTTCAAGAGTTTTAACTCGGCGAAACCACTCAAGTTTAGTGGTTCTGAGGGAGCGACTGGGCTTCTTCAATGGTTCGAGAGCATTGAGAATACTTTCCGCCATGTGCAGTGTCCTGACAATCTCAAGGTCGAGTTTGCTTCTAGTGTGTTCCAGAAGAGAGCCCTTACGTGGTGGAACGGGGTGATGAGAGATCGTGGTGCAGAGGTTGCTCTAGCACAGACATGGGCTGAACTAAGGGCTCTCATGATGAAGGAATTCTGTCCTCGACACGAGATCAGGGCTTTGGAAAGGGAATTCGACAATCTGGAGCAAGACAGCGGTGAGCATCGAGCCTACACGGACCGTTATGAGGAGTTAAGTCTGTTATGCCCAAGCATGGTCACGCCTTTGGATAAGGCAATCGAAAAGTACATTGATGGCCTCCCTGATTCAATACAAGACATTTTGACTGGTAGCAACCCTACTACAGTTAGACAGGCCATTGAGCTATCTGCAACCTTGACGGAATCAAAGATCAGGAAAGGTAAACTTTTCCGAAAAGGTGACAAGAAGCCGGTCGAAGAATCGAAACCAATCGAGGAATCAAAGATCATGGATGAACAGACTGGATCCCCTAAGAGGTAAAAGAAGCGAAAGGCTTCTCAGAACTACGCTGTGGTCGCTCACAATGATCAAGCCGTCCTCAACCAACCAGCTCAACCCCCTGCCAGGAAACCCTACAACGGAACTGCACCCTTGTGCAACCAATGTGGCCTACATCATCATGCTGGGGTGAAGTGCCGCACCTGCCAAGTTTGCGGACTTATAGGTCATACAGCTAGGGTTTGCCCAACCGCAGCTGCACCAAATCAAGCTGGCAACAATCCTGCTCAAGCTCGTTTCCCACAGGGATCTTGCTACAACTGTGGCGAGATGGGCCATTTGCGTAGGAATTGCCCAAGGCTTGCTAATGCAAATCCAGCGCAGGGATGAGCAAATGATCAACCAGAAGACAACATCGTTTAGAAATAATTACGTCCCATGTATTATTTTCTTTTGTTGTCACGATCCATGAAACAGTTGTTGTTATCATTTGTTTATAAATAAATCTTTTATTTACATTGCAATGTATTTATGTGATTGTATGTATAAACAACATATCCCCTACAATACTGACAATCAAGGAACCGCATTCCTTGAAGAACAGACTACCCCCAAATTTCTTCCATTATACGATCTCTTGCGTTTTTCACGAAAATCCTAAGTACCCGTTTCTTCCAAGAGAAACGAAGTACGAGGTGCCGAGTTAATAGCAATCAATAACAAGATAATAACAATTAAACAACTATGTGTTTATGTGCTTACAAACATTACAAGACAAACTGTGCGGACTGTGCAAGGAATTACGTAATTATGGATGCATACATAATTATGAAATTTAGTGCACAGAAACCACAGCGAGCTTTGTGATGTACCTAGAAGTTAACCCTATTCATTTCCAATTCTGATGAAGTATCCGTTGAGGAAAAATGAACTAGCTATTCATTTTTCACTTCTGAAGAATATCCGTTGAGGAAATGAATATGCGTTAATCCTTCATTTCCAATTCTGAAGAATAACCGTTGAGGAAAATGACTCCGTTTGTGCATTTTCGTTCTGAAGAGTATCCGTCGAGGGAAATGAATATCCGTTTATTTAATCCTTCATTTCCGAACCTGAGGAAACAACCGTTGAAAATGACTCCGTTAGTTCATTTTCGTTTCTGAAGATTATCCGTTGAGGAAATGAATATCCGTTTGTCTATCATTTTCATTTCCATTTCTGAGGAAGCAACCGTTGAAAATGACTCTGTTTGTTCATTTTCGTTTCTGAAGATTTGACCGTTGAGGAAATGAATATCCGTTTGTCTATCATTTTCATTTCCGTTTCTGAGGAAGCAACCGTTGAAAATGACTCTGTTTGTTCATTTTCATTTCTGAAGATTTGACCGTTGAGGAAATGAATATCCATTTGTCTATCATTTTCATTTCCGTTTCTGAGGAAGCAACCGTTGAAAATGACTCTGTTTGTTCATTTTCGTTTCTGAAGATTTGACCGTTGAGGAAATGAATATCCATTTGTCTATCATTTTCATTTCCGTTTCTGAGGAAGCAACCGTTGAAAATGACTCCGTTTGTTCATTTTCGTTTCTCAGAATTGTCCGTTAAGGAAATGAACCCCCGTTTGATTATTCCTTCATTTCCGCCTCTGAAGAATACTCGTTGAGGAAAATGACTCCGTTTGTACATTTTCATTCTGAAGAATGTCCATTAAGGAAATGACAGGATTATGCTTCACATATCTCTGGTGGTTATCTGACACAAAGTCACAAATAGACTCCTACGAATTAATTTCGGGACGAAATTTCCTAAAGTAGGGGAGACTGTAACACCTGTGTCATTTCAACCATCAAACAAATGCCAAACCAATGAAATATTGTATTTCATACTTTGGACTTGTATAAATATATGTATCGTTTACAAATATCAATTCTTGTTCGATTTCAAGCTCTAAATCGCTTTCTGGAAGGTTATACGCGCACTAATGCATAAATATAACCAGTTTAATGCAACGAACACTCCGGAATAGTGAAATAGGCTTAACATACCTTAAATAACCTATACATAACTTAGATATAAGTTTTGGAAAGTTTGGTGTGGTGAAATCAAAGTTAAATCGCTTACAGGGACTAAAGTTGACAAACTGCGAAAGTATACCAATTTGAACTGTAACAGACATTCCGGAACATGACCATAAGTTAAACATACCATAAAAATCCTTTACATAGCTTAGAAATAGGCTTTGAGGGGTTCGGTATGCTAAAATAAACTTTTGGGTCATTCAGGGACTAAAAGTGTCAAAAAGTGCACAAGTTTGCATTTTCGCGCATAACTTACGTTCTGAATACATCCGGACATCCAAAAATTTATGTAAGCCCTAAAATATTTTATTTTAGTGTTCGCCATAAGAAAAATCCATTCGTCACGTCATTTGGATCGTTTTTCGCGCTTGTGCGCATTCCGTCGTAATTAAGCGAACATCGCGTTCGTACGACCAAACGAACCAACATCCGAGATATTTTTGAGCATGTTTTGAGTCCCCTATACTTTAACTTCATTTTAGAGCCTTGAAATGAGGTTAACGGGGTTCAAACGCATCGAAAAAGGCCTTAAACACGTGCAGGGACCATTTCTGCCAATTCTGAAACTTTTCTGATTCAGGGGGGTGCTAGCGTAGCGCGAGCCCTATGGGCTTACCCGTCGCGCTACGCGACTGCCTATTCTGGACAGAAAACATGCAGAAATATCAGTTTTGCACTTTCGGGACCAGATTCGATGTATAAACAGCTGTTTAATTCACAACCACACATTCTAACATGCTTAGTCAGCGGATAAGGATGAAATTTAGGCACCATAACTTTGCAACACATGTATGGATGGAATTTAGGCACCATAACTTTGCAACACATGTATGGATGGAATTTAGGCACCATAACTTTGCAACACATGTACGGATGGGATTAAGGCACGTTTTCCATGAAACGATCTTAACGGTTCGAGTATTCCTATAAATACCCATCCACCCCCATTGCTAAAATCACTAGAATCTTGATCTTAGGAACTCTAAGTTGAAACCATTGTTTCATACCTGAGATTCTTGGATCGAGATTAGCATTCGGGGACCCTTCGTAAGTATTCTTTCGTTCTTTTATTGCTTTTCGAGTCTTTCGAGTCTGAAATGTTTGACTTTCTACATTGACCAGTTATGGTCAATGCGAAGTTCGTTAGAACTTCGCAACGTGAGTGTAATCACGTTGGTTATAGTCCCTTGGGACTATGCCCACTGATTACCACGTTGTATAGGGTCGTAGGGTGGGCGATCTAATAAATCGCCTATACCTTCGAACCCGACCCAGTTTGGTCGATCATTAGGATCCGACCAAATACATTAGGTGACCCTAGTATAGGGCATAACCTTCCGAGGTTATACCCTATGGTCACATCGTTTAAGTAGTTGTATGATAGGTAGTTTATATGCCTTAGGTAAATTACCAGAATACCCTTTTCATGTATAATTGGTAATTAAGCATATGTAACCTAAACCTTTGTCACATAACTGATTATGTAACATGTTTAGGCATATAACACTTGTCATAGGGCTAGTTAGGCGGTCCGAACGCGTTTCACGCGAACGACACGTTAAAGTAGCATAAGCTTCCTAAACGGGTCGTAATGGGTCGTAAACACTTAGGTTAAGTTTCATTTAGTATGTAGGATTTGTTAAACCAAATGACACGAGTCTCTACACTCGTTTGGTTTACAAACCCTAATGCTACCCGATCTTCCGATTTAGGTCCGGTTTATTAATGTAGTTACCTATAGTAGGTGCCGTTTGATTCCGTGATCTCTAGCTTTGCTTGTTGGTTATCCTAGGACTTCTGAGCAATCTCAAGTGAGTACATAGAACCCTCTTTTACTGTTTTCCAAACTGTTTTGGGGTGGAACACATGTGCCTACTTGTTACTTTCATGCTTTCCTGTTTTGACATCATATACTTGCTATGTTCATTAGTACATTATAGTACATGATTTCATTACATCTTATGCTAGGTGTGCCCATTGTGTGCATTACTTAGTACATTGTTTTACATTACATTTCATGCTAGGTGTGCCCATTGTGTGCATTACTTGGTACATTGTCTTACATTACATTTTGTTGCATATGCTCATCCAGTATATGAACACATTATATTACATTTTGAACCGTTTATAACTATTTGACTATGTGAACCGTTGTAATCATTTGACTCAGTGAACCGTTTGTATCTGTGAACCGTCTGAACCGTCTTTGACCATACATAAACATTTCTACAATTGTTAAACATTACTTTGGTGGTTTGGTTTGATTAAATGATTAAGTAACGATGCGTGTGTAATATGATACAAGCATGGTGGATACGCCGCTGGTACTTCCTATATATAAGTGTTTGTATGGTATTACATATCGTAGCGTTATTTGAATCATTTCAGTTTGATACATATAACATTTTATACAAATAACATACTTTTCACAATACATTGTTTTACAAGCAACTTATCTTATACAAACTCAGTTTACATGGTTATTCATTTAACCATACATTATTCACTTATTTATACATATCATCTGAACTCATTGTTTTTCAAATGATTTACAAGACAAAGCAAATTACAAGGTTCATGACTAAACATTTTCTCAAACATAAGTCATGAAACCTATTTTCACAAAACCTATGTATCTCACAGGCATTTTTATGCTGACGTACCTATTTTCACATGTGTTTTTCAGGAACTGTTGCATAAGATGATCAAGATACATATAGGCAGACTTGGGCTTTAGTGACAATAAAAGATGCAAGACTAGTTAATTATGTTGTATTTCCTAGTTTGATAAGACATTGTAACACTTTAATCAATAAAACGGAACTTCAATTGCCATGGATTTGAAACAATTAATTCTGTTACAACACTCCCCGATGTTTCCGCCACGTTTTGTATGTTCTACGTGGTCGGGGTGTGACACACCTTCAAACGGAATTGCACTACTCAAACGAAATATGAGTGAACTTTCAAACGAAATCTCAAATCTTAAACGGAATAGGTCAACTTCAAACGGAATTAATCCTCTGATTTCGTTTGAAAGACTGCTGACATCATCAAAATTCGATCTGTTTCAAATGGAATTACGTATAATATCGAGTTTTAGTTCGATTTAAGGTCCAAAACTCTCAAGGATTGGTTAAAACACTGTTATGTATATTATATGTGAAAATCAAATCATTTTGACCGTGAAATCTTGATTAATTTTGAAAAGAAGGTGTAGAAATCAGAATTTTCTAGCAAAAACGAGCTAAACGGTAAGAACTCTTCCTCCTGAGCTCTGATACCACTTGTAGGATCGTGAAACGACCTAACGAGTTGATCAGAAGAGTGCTCAGAAAGAATCAGAGGCGGAATTCATTGATTCTGTCTTTGTTTAGCTTGTATTCACTATTAATTGTCTTGTTTATTGATCTTGAAACTATTTACAGCATGTAGACACTTCGACAGCACCTGGGCGTCGGAAACAAGAAGGTTACAACTGATTTCGCGTGTAGGGTATATATAGGGGTCATGATTTCGTTTGAAAGTGGCATGGCATCCTTCAAACGAAATTAAACATTCTAATTTCGTTTGAAGATGCCAATTACCATTTCAAACGAAATTACCTCAAATACCCTTAAATCTTACCCTATTTCTCGTATAACACGCCCTGATCTAACACCTCTAATGTAAGACTCGATACAAGACGAAGTCAACAGACGTATGCACTAACAGACTCCCCCTCGGATGTTGACGAGTCTGAAGTATCGAGTCTTCTCATTCTTCAGTCTTTACCGGTCTACGGGCACTTTCACAATTTGAGACTCTTTCCCAATCTGAGACTCGAATGAAGATGAAGTCGACAGACAACTGCACCAACAGTGTTTGATAAAGATAAGCGTAAACCTACTCAATTATATGGCCTTATATGGACTCAAAACGTTATAAAATGAGCGGTTAGGGACTTAGTGCATTAAACTTTTTTATTTTGGACTCAACTGGTTAAAACCACTAAAAGACGAAGACTTAAAACGTAATTTACTCTAGATCAAAGGTCTGCTTCAATTGATTGACGATTCATCTTTCCACTCAGATGATCTCTGCAGAACCAGTTGAGTGTTTTTTTCTATTCCTTGTTATTTCGTAAATTTATACTTGTGTTCTAATTGGTCGAAACCTTAGGGACGAAAACTGCATCTTACTCCAAAACCTAACAACCCCATCATCACTTTTCCATTTGTTACTCGCTCAACGTTCGTTCGAAAAAGACTCGGATCAAATGGCGCTCATTCGACTTGATTCGGTTGATAAAGCGCTTGGTTCGGTTTGTAAACGAACCGAGCACGAGCAAAGGTCCGATCGGTTCGGTTCGGCTCGTGAACAGCGCTACCTACAACCATGTTTGCGGTTTTGTTTTCGTAGCCTCTATCACCATCATCTGGTGTTATTTTGTCTATGTTTCTGGGACCGTAAATCATTCCATTTATGGTTGTTTGAACCATTAATCATCACTCCAACAACGCGTCGCCATTCTGGTTTTCACAGATTCACCGTTGCCTTTCGATTATATATTATGTTGATGGTGGATAGGAATATTTTTTTTATCATCTACCGATTTTGTAATTTCAACTCATAATTAATTCCACAACTCTGCTATGGAAAACCATGCACGTGGCCTGTCTCTAGTTTTGAAAAAAAAAAGTTCCACCAATACCACCAAGTACAAATCTAGTATTTCCCCTAGAAATAACTGACTAAAAAGAATTTCATGCGCCCAAGCGAATGCTATTTCTTAAACATTCAATACCTCCTTTTGTTCTCCATTGTCACAACGCTTCTTCCTTTGCTCTTTTTTTCTTTACCATCACAACTGTTTCTTTATTTTTCTTTTATTCCACCATTGCAGCCCCGCAGCGAAAAGGGGGCTACTCCCATTTCTCGAAAATCGACTCTTAGTACCGCTGTTTAAAAGGCTTTGATACCACTTGTTAAAGAAAATTTGAAGAAGAGAAACAAAGAGGGCACCAGATTCTTGATCTCAAACAAACAAGATCGACACTTTATTTTTCTGAGTAATAAACCATTACAAGGACTAAATATTTAAAAACTAAGCATCCTAGACTAATACGTATTCTAGTTCTTCTTTCATGTAAACTCTAAACAATACTTATCTAAACAAATAATAATAAAACTAAATACTAATAGATAATTCAAATCATAATTAAATAGCTTTAATTATTATTTTACTCGTTTATTCCTTTGACTTAAGATCGGCCGCCCCTTTGAGATCAACCGAACCTCCTTGTTGATTGTGCTAGTAATCATGACCGAGAGGCATCTATACATCCCATGAGATCATTGAATCCAACCATCAACAAGAACAAAAATTAAGAACAAAGAGGAAGGGATGAACCGTAAAACATAACTTGTATAGATCCACACACCGACACCAATATTTACATCATTTGACATTGTATATGTATTTTTTTGAACGGAAAATATTACTCTTACTCTATATTACACCAATAATGTGGTGACTTTTTGAATCGCCACATCCTGAAACCCTAATTGCAAATGTTGTAAAGAGTTTTTAATTTTTAATTGTTATTACAAACTAACCCTTTAACTCTAAACAAACACATAGAATTACGCAAACTATACTTTACACTAATTACATTTGTGTCAAACAACTAAGGCTATTAGATTTCAGGACCCTAAATCAAGTTTAGAAAGATTTAAATCATTTAGTATCAATAAATGTGTCACAAACCTTAAAATTCGGTTATTAAGTTGTATTATATGTGGATAACTTTTCTAGTTTATAGTTTGTATATGTGTTTTTGGTTTGATAATGAATTTTTAAAGATTTCTTGAAACATAAATAAGAAAACTGAGAAACTATAATTTTTTAAAAGTTTATGTAGGTTGCAAAAACATTTTGTCACAAAAACAATCTGGTGCAAACTTTGTTGCTAATTGGTTCAGGATATGATGGTAACTTTGAGATGAAATTTCATTTGATTGCTAAAAAAAGTCACAAAATTCAGTTCCAACCAAGATTTCGGTAAACGCGGAAACTAGTCACAAAAGAGCACTTGTGACTGTTTTGCAACAGTTACAAACATCAGATCGTAGTAATCATCACTCAAGATATCGTAATTCTTGTTTGTTATTAAGATAGAACTTAACAAATGATATCAATCATGATATATATAATTATTGATCAGTTTCATATATGCCAGGTCCATATGAGCAATTGTTAACAAACAGCAAATAAATAAAGACACAATTAAGACATGCAATCCTCGAAGCTTAGATTATTGTGTCTCTACATTCTTGTTGTAAGTGGAGTTCCTGCCGGGTAACTGTCGCTTATCAGTTCTGTGTCAACCAAAGCAGAAGTCCAAGTTAAAGTCAACGATAATGAAGATTATCAGAATTGCTGAAGGCATTCCGGACGACTTTCGAGTGTTTCGGATTATTGTATTGTTTTGTATCCCGGACAATGTGTTTAATCCGGGTTTAGTCCCTAGCCTATATATATGTGTGTATTGTGTAGATTAGGGCATCCACGGAGAAGCTTTGTGCACCTCTCCTAACTTCATGTTCCTATTGGTGTGCACATCCTAGAGAGAGAGAATGTGTTAGTGAGAGAAAGCTAGGGTTTAGATCTTTGTGATCTAAACCTGCTTGTAGATGATGTATACTCCTTTGGTTTGTGTAATCTGTGATGACTGATTTGTTAATAAAGGGTTCATCTTCTACATCTTTCTATCTTTGGTGTTTTTTATTGTTCTTCATGTCTTGAATCAAGTGCAATGTTTGATGTTCGTCATCGATCCGGTGCTTTAACAGTGGTATCAGAGCCAGGTTACCGATTCGGAATGGTCTAACCGCCTTCCTAATCACCATTGCTCTTGATTTGATGTTTGTTTCCGCCAAACATCTTGAAGACTTGAAGATTTTGCAGAAAAGTTGAAGAAAATGAAGCTGTTCGTGGTTGTTTTGTTTTCCAAGTTGTTGCAGATATGAGGTTTGATCCAAAATTGCTTTGTCCGAGTTTTTCTTAGTGTTAAACCCGTCCGAGTTTCCATTCTGTGTCTGTATTTCGGGGTTTTTGGTGAACCAGTGTGAAGTCACACACTGGGGAGATTGTCCGGGGATCTGTTTCTGAGCTTGTCCAAGTTTTCTAAACATACAGCAGATCCGAGGTTTAAAATGACAAAAGAATTTATACGTTCCGATGTTTAACTGTTCTGAGTTTTTAATAGTCTGAGTTTAGGGCTCCGAGTTTTCATATGTCCGTGGTTTGGTCGATTAACTGCTATGAGTTATGTCCGAGTTTTTGAGGTTCCAAGTTTCAACCCTCAAGTTTAGTACGAGGGTCCGAGTTTTTCAAGTCTGAGGATTATCCTCAGTGAGCCGAGTTAACTGTGTGATATGGGTCCGAGTTTTTCAAGTCTGAGGATTATCCTCAGTGAGCCGAGTTAACTGTGTGATATTGGTCCGAGTTTTTCAAGTTCTGAGGTTTATCCTCAATGTGCCATGGTCCGAGTTTTGTTGCAAAGACAAAGATTTGACATTTGTTAATGGTTCAACAGTCTACGGATTCCGAGTTTTACGATTACTTTACAAGTTTCCGAGTTTGAAAACTTCCGGGTTTTGTTAAAAGTTCATTGTTTCAACATGTGATCCGAGTTTCAACTTGTGATCCGAGTTTCAACATGTGACCCGAGTTTCAAAAGTACTTTGTTCCGAGTTTCAACATGTGATCCGAGTTTTGAGAACCAGACATGTGATCCGAGTTTCAACTTGTGATCCGAGTTTCAACATGTGACCCGAGTTTCAAAAGTACTTTGTTCCGAGTTTCAACATGTGATCCGAGTTTTGAGAACCAGTGTTAAGTCCGAGTTGTTTGATCGTAGTATTGTGTCTGAGTTTTGTGAATCCGAGTTTCAAAAGTTCATTGTAGTTCGAGATTCATAACATGTGATCCGAGTTTTACTGTTCAGTTCCAAGTTTTAACAGGTTTCGAGCTTTAAAGTCGGATTAAAACTGTTGGATTTGTTCCAAGTTGTTCCGAGTTTTTAAGTTTTAATAAGTCTGTATTATTAAAATTTGGTTCCGAGTTTATTGTTCCGGGTTTCTTCAGAGTTTCCTTTATTTCCTTGCTTGTTTCGAATTCCTTTGTACTCTAAATACTGCTCAGATGATCTGATCCGAGGTTTCAAGAGCTTTCGGGTTTTACGAGTTCCGAATTTTCTAGAATTCCGGTTTACCTGGGGTACCGGATTTTTAACTAAGTTTAGAAGCTTGTGTAGTTCGGAAGTTTCGAGTTGTGCATGTTCCGAGTTTTTCTAGTTATTCTGGGTTACCTGTGGTACCGGATAACTAACTAAGAGTCAGAATTATGTGTAGTTTGGAAACTTGAAGTCGGTTTCGGATTATCGAAAAGTTTTATGGTACTTATGTTGTCTGGATCAAGTGAGGAGGTGAAGAGAATAAGACTTGCTTGGATTTTTGTATTGTTTACAAAGAAAAAGGGGGAGTAAATTTTTTTTTTTTTGAAATTCCTGTTTTCTTTGTAAACCAAAAGCTCGTGGTGCTACATCGAAACAAGTTCATGTTTACTATCTTTGAGATTAACTTAGTGTTAATCTTACCGGTGGCGAAGTGTTTATAACATGAAGCAAGTTAGAGCTAGTGTATGATTGAGTTTTGTCAAGTTTGTTCGAGGTTCAATCAAATATTGACGTGATGAAGCAAATTGTTCATTTGGCAAGTAGTTAAAGGTCATGCCTTTATCGTATGCCGGTTAGAGTAGAGAAGATTATTCTTCTTGGTACCTCTTCCAAGTTGGTGACTGGTCGGATTCTTGAAATAGGGGTTCTTACATTGAGGGGAGATCAGACACGAAAGTCATCGGGTAATTGTTGGATTTGTGATGATACGAGATTGGATCTTGAAGATTCGAGATGAAATGATCTCAGACACTCAGTTGAAGACCTTGATCAAGATGGTGGATGTACATTTTCGGAGTTTGGTTTGTTATTAATTTATCGAACCAAACTTCATGTCTTTGCGGAATTTGAAGTGTTTGATGTTAGGCATTGGAAATCCGACGTTTCGTTCTTCTACTGGTTAAGTTTGAAGATTAATGTATCGAGTGATGCTCTTACATATGGTTGTAGGTCGGTTCGTGTTAACTTGATTTGGGAGTAGTTTGAGGGGGAGGATCTACAACGTCTGGTGTTGGATGCTTCGGGTTTCTCAAAGCGGCAATTTAAGTGATCGTCAGCAAGTCTTTGATTAGAAGGGTTGAAGATCACAGTGCTCTGCCAGAAAGATCAAGTCTCAGCCAAAGTTGAAAGCTGACATGATATCTTCAGTTAAAGGGGAGTCTGTAAGTGCAGTATCCGGTGATTGAAGATTATCGATGCCACACAGAACTGATGCAACAGTTAAGGGGGAGACTGTAAGTGCAATTCCTGCCGGGTAACTGTCGCTTATCAGTTCTGTGTCAACCAAAGCAGAAGTCCAAGTTAAAGTCAACGATAATGAAGATTATCAGAATTGCTGAAGGCATTCCGGATGACTTTCGAGTGTTTCGGATTATTGTATTGTTTTGTATCCCGGACAATGTGTTTAGTCTAGGTTTAGTCCCTAGCCTATATATGTGTGTATTGTGTAGATTAGGGCATCCACGGAGAAGCTTTGTGCACCTCTCCTAACTTCGTGTTCCTCTTGGTGTGCACATCCTAGAGAGAGAGAGAATGTGTTAGTGAGAGAAAGCTAGGGTTTAGATCTTTGTGATCTAAACTAGCTTGTAGATGATGTATATTCCTTTGGTTTGTGTAATCTGTGATGACTGATTCGTTAATAAAGGGTTCATCTTCTACATCTTTCTATCTTTGGTGTTTTTTATTGTTCTTCATGTCTTGAATCAAGTGCAATGTTTGATGTTCGTCATCGATCCGGTGCTTTAACACTTGTAATGCGGGAGGTGGCTTGACTTCGAAGAGAAGCTTCATTCCATTCAGACAATCCTCTCTGGTGCTCATAACACAACGCTTGCCGATAACCATTAAGGTTAGGCAATTATTTCCACAAGGATACATCTCCATAAGTGGATCATTAGGTAAACAAGCGTTACACTTTTCTTGAGTCGTGTACAATAGCTTACGTGATTCCCTTTCGAATCTGAACACTACATCAACACTATAGTTCAATTAGTTAATTTAATTAGCTTGCCTCAGGACATACATAATTATCAACAAATCATGTATAACACATACCAAGTTTGTCTCCCGGAAAGATTTCCTTATCCTTGATCCAAGCATCGTAATTAACACCCGGGGCCCATCCTTTATCGTCTCCAACTATATACTCCTTTGCTCGAACCCAAGTAGCTTGAGCCACTAGTGTTGCTATGAGGATGAAGATGCCCAAATTTTTGTTAGCCATTTTGGTTCTTATTTCAATTCATTCTAGAATACAACTTCAACTTCCAATATATTCAGAAAGAAAGCATGCTACAAATTCTATGCACCGTTAGAATTGATGGACAACTTATTTTCTTGCCTAGTAACACGTTTAAATATTCTAAATTTGGGAAAACCGTACGACCTTCTCTCATTAGTAAATTAAACATATATGTATATATTTGATTCTATCCTTACAAAACTAAAGTAAATGAAACAAAGCAATTTAAATCACTAGCTATCATTCAAAAGATGCATTTTATATTTTAGTTTCTAAACACACTTTTAAAATTAAAATATGAAACTAACAACTTTATCGTAATTCCTAATTCTTCCCAAAACAAATCAAATACGAATTTTTTTTGAACTGTTCTTGATTCTTCAAGACTGTTCTTGATGTTCTTCGAATCTGCTAATTTTTTCTTCTTGTTCTTCGAATGATATCCAGACAAAGCTCGCCTTTGAAAGACTTCTTAGGCTCTGATACCAATTGTAAGTCCAGAAAACTACAATTGAATATCACAAACACCTAAACAAGTCACGGAATAACAAGAAAAGATGTAGAAGATGAAGAACAAGTCGATGGTATTGATTGAAAAGTGCACACGAGCACAAAGATCGTCTGGTACACGAACTCCTTGAATTGCAAACAATCAACAACCTAATTCCTTTCTAATGTCTCTAATGTGCTAACCCTAATAATGAACAAAACCTGTCATTATATAGGATCCACCAAGAATTCGGCCCACATGGCCTAACCTAATACTATCTAACCCACTAGAAAACTAAGCCCAATAGCTTATAATTGTGTTTGATAAAGATAAGCGTAAACCTACTCAATTATATGGCCTTATATGGACTCAAAACGTTATAAAATGAGCGGTTAGGGACTCAGTGCATTAAACTTTTTTATTTTGGACTCAAGTGGTTAAAACCACTAAAAGACGAAGACTTAAAAAGTTATTTACTCTAGATCAAAGGTCTGCTTCAATTGATTGACGATTCATCTTTCCACTCAGATGATCTCTGCAGAACCGGTTGAGTGTTTTTTTCTATTCCTTGTTATTTCGTAAATTTATACTTGTGTTCTAATTATTCGAAACCTTAGGGACGAAAACTGCATCTTACTCCAAAACCTAACAACCCCATCGTCACTTTTCCATTTGTTATGCAACGCTCGATACTCGCTCAACGTTCGTTCGAAAAATACTCGGATCGAACGAATGTCATTCGACTTGATTCGGTTGATAAAACGCTTGGTTCGGTTTGTAAACGAACCGAGCACGAGCAAAGGTCCGATCGGTTCGGTTCGGCTCGTGAACAGCCCTACCTACAACCATGTTTGCGGTTTTGTTTTGGTATCCTCTATCACCATCATCCGGTGTTATTTTGTCAATGTTTCTAGGCCCGTAAATCATTCCATTTATGGTTGTTCAAACCATTAATCATCACTCCAACAACGCGTCGCCATTCTGGTTTTCACAGCTTCACCGTTGCCTTTCGATTATATTCTGTTGATGGTGGATAGCAATATTTTTTTATCATCTACCGATTTTGTAATTTTAACTCATAATTAATTCCACAACTTTGCTATGGAAAACCATGCACGTGGCCTGTCTCTAGTTTTGAAAAAAAAAAGATCCACCAATACCACCAAGTACAAATCTAGTATTTCCCCTAGAAATAACTGACTAGAAAGAATTTCATGCACCCAAGCGATTCTTATTTCTTAAACATTCAATACCTCCTTTTGTGCTCCGTTGTCACGACGCTTCTTCATTTGCTCTTTTTTTCTTTACGATCACAACTGTTTCTTTCTTTTTCTTTTATTCCACCATTGCAGCCCCACAGCGAAAAGGGGGCTACTCCCCTTTCTCGAAAATCAACTCTCAGTACCGCTGTTAAAAAGGCTTTGATACCACTTGTTAAAGAAAATTTGAAGAAGAGAAACAAAGAGGGCACCAGATTCTTGATCTCAAACAAACAAGATCGACACTTTATTTTTCTGAATAATAAACGATTACAAGGACTAAATATTTAAAAACTAAACATCCTAGACTAATACGTATTCTAGTTCTTCTTTCATGTAAACTCTAAACAATACTTATCTAAACAAATAATAATAAAATTAAATACTAATAGATAATTCAAATCATAATTAAATAGCTTTAATTATTATTTTACTCGTTTATTCCTTTGACTTAAGATCGGCCGCCCCTTTGAGATCAACCGAACCTCCATGTTGATTGTGCTAATAATCATGGCCGAGAGGCATCTATAGATCCCAGGAGATCATTGAATCCAACCATCAACAAAAACATAAATTAAGAACAAAGAGGAAGCGATGAACCGTAAAACGTAACTTGTATAGATCCACACACCGACACCAATATTTACATCTTTTGACATTGTATATGTATTTTTTTGAACGGAAAATATTACTCTTACTCTATATTACACCAATAGTGTGGTGACTTTTTGAGTCGCCACATCCTGAAACCCTAATTGCAAATGTTGTAAAGAGTTTTTAATTTTTAATTGTTATTACAAACTAACCCTTTAACTCTAAACAAACACATAGAATTATTCAAACTATACTTTACACTAATTACATTTGTGTCAAACAACTAAGGCTATTAGATTTTAGGACCCTAAATCACGTTTAGAATGATTTAAATCATTTAGTATCAACAAATGTTTCACAAACCTTAAAATTCGGTTATTAAGTTGTATTATATGTGGATAACTTTTCCAGTTTAGAGTTTGTATATGTGTTTTTGGTTTGATAATGTATTTTTAAAGATTTCTTGAAACATAAATAAGAAAACTGAGAAACTATAATTTTTTAAAAGTTTATGTAGGTTGCAAAAACATTTTGTCACAAAAACAATCTGGTGCAAACTTTGTTGCTAATTGGTTCAGGATATGATGGTAACTTTGAGATGAAATTTCATTTGATTGCTAAAAAAAGTCACAAAATTCAGTTCCAACCAAGATTTCGGTAAACGCGGAAACTAGTCACAAAAGAGCACTTGTGACTATTTTGCAACAGTTACAAACATCAGATCGTAGTAATCATCACTCAAGATATCGTAATTCTTGTTTGTTATTAAGATAGAACTTAACAAATGATATCAATCATGATATATATAATTATTGATCAGTTTCATATATGCCAGGTCCATATGAGCAATTGTTAACAAACAGCAAATAAATAAAGACACAATTAAGACATGCAATCCTCGAAGCTTAGATTATTGTGTCTCTACATTCTTGTAATGCAGGAGGTGGCTTGACTTCGAAGAGAAGCTTCATTCCATTCAAACAATCCTCTCTGGTGCTCATAACACAACGCTTGCCGATAGCCATTAAGGTTAGGCAATTATTTCCACAAGGCTACATATCCATAAGTGGATCATTAGGACAACAAGCGTTACACTTTTCTTGAGTCGTGTACAATAGTTTACGTGATTCCCTTTCGAATCTGAACACTACATCAACAATATAGTTCAATTAGTTAATTTAATTAGCTTGCCTCAGGACATACATAATTATCAATAAATCATGTATAATGTATACCAAGTTTGTCTCCCTGAAAGATTTCCTTATCCTTGATCCAAGCATCGTAATCAACACCCGGGGCCCATCCTTTATCGTCTCCAACTATATACTCCTTTGCTCGAACCCAAGTAGCTTGAGCCACTAGTGTTGCTACGAGAATGAAGATGCCTAAATTTTTGTTAACCATTTGCTTCTTATTTCAATTCATTCTAGAATACAACTTCAACTTCCAATATATTCAGAAAGAAAGCATGCTACAAATTCTATGCACCATTAGAATTGATGGACACATTATTTTCTTGCCTAATAACACGTTTAAATGTTCTAAATTTGGGAAAACCGTACGACCTTCTCTCATTAGTAAATTAAACATATATGTATATATTTGATTCTATCCTTACAAAACTAAAGTAAATGAAACAAAGCAATTTAAATCACTAGCTATCATTCAAAAGATGCATTTTATATTTTAGTTTCTAAACATCGGTTCTCTGTCGTGTATTTTTTTTTTCCTTTTTGTGTTGTACATTCGACATGTACATCAATGAACTTCCATAAACTTGAAAAAAAATCACACTTTTAAAATTAAAATATGAAACTAACAACTTTATCGTAATTCCTAATTCTTCCCAAAACAAATCAAATACGAATTTTTTTGAACTGTTCTTGATTCTTCAAGACTGTTCTTGATGTTCTTCGAATCTGCTAAATTTTTCTTCTTGTTCTTCGAAAGATATCCAGACAAGCGAGCCTTTGAAAGACTTCTTAGGCTCTGATACCAATTGTAAGTCCAGAAAACTACAATCGAATATCACAAACACCTAAACAAGTCACGGAATAACAAGAAAAGATGTAGAAGATGAAGAACAAGTCGATGGTATTGATTGAAAAGTGTACACAACCACAAAGATCGTCTGGTACACGAACTCCTTGAATTGCAAACAATCAACAACCTAATTCGTTTCAAATGTCTCTAATGTGCTAACCCTAATAATGAACAAAACAAGTCTTTATATAGGATCCACCTAGAATTCGGCCCACATGGCCTAACCTAATACTATCTTACCCACTAGAAAACTAAGCCCAATAGCTTATAATTGTGTTTGATAAAGATAAGCATAAACCTACACAATTATATGGCCTTCTATGGACTCAAAACGTTATAAAATGAGCGGTTAGGGACTCAGTGCATTAAACTTTTTTTATTTTGTACTCAAGTGGTTAAAACCACTAAAAGACGAAGACTTAAAAAGTAATTTACTCAAGATCAAAGGTCTGCTTCAATTGATTGACAATTCAACTTTCCCTCAGATGATCTCTACAGAACCAGTTGAGTGTTGTTTTCTATTCCTTGTTATTTCGTAAATTTATACTTGTGTTCTAATTGGTCGAAACCTTAGGGACGAAAACTGCATCTTACTCCAAAACCTAACAACCCCATCGTCACTTTTCCATTTGATATGCAACGCTCGATACTCGCTCAACGTTCGTTCGAAAAATACTCGGATCGAATGGCGCTCATTCGACTTGATTCGGTTGATAAAACGCTTGGTTCGGTTTGTAAACGAACCGAGCATGAGCAAAGGTCCGATCGGTTCGGTTCGGCTCGTGAACTGCCCTACCTACAACCATGTTTGCGGTTTTGTTTTGGTAGCCTCTATCACCATCATCCGGTGTTATTTTGTCAATGTTTCTGGGCCCGTAAATCATTCCATTTATGGTTGTTCGAACCATTAATCATCACTCCAACAACGCGTCGCCATTCTGGTTTTCACAGCTTCACCGTTGCCTTTCGATTATATTCTGTTGATTGTGGATAGGAATTTTTTTATAATCTACCGATTTTGTAATTTAAACTCATAATTAATTCCACAACTTTGCTATGGAAAACCATGCCCGTGGACTGTCTCTAGTTTTGAAAAAAAAAAAAAAGATCCACCAATGCCACTAAGTACAAATCTAGTATTTCCCCTAGAAATAAATGACTAAAAAGAATTTCATGCGCCCAAGCGAATGCTATTTCTTAAACATTCAATACCTCCTTTTGTGCTCCGTTGTCACGACACTTCTTCCTTTGCTCTTTTTTTCTTTACGATCACAACTGTTTCTTTCTTTTTCTTTTATTCCACATTTGCTGCCCCGCAACGAAAAGGGGGCTACTCCTCTTTCTCGAAAATCGACTCTCAGTACTGCTGTTAAAAAGGCTTTGATACCACTTGTTAAAGAAAATGTTAAAACAGTATTTTTGAATTTTTCTTGTAAATCTAAAAATATTTTTCTTTTCTTTTCTTTTTCATCATCAGATATTTCATCACAATCTTCAATTTTGACTTTGTCAAAATTTGTGACAATGTCACTTATTGGAACAGAATTGATCGGTTTTGGACACACAAATGGTGCCGAACTCACAAAACCTTTCAATTTCACTTCAAGCTCTTTGATTTTAATCCGAACCTTTTCAGCTTCTTTTTCAAGCCGAATGATTTTCTGAAGATGAGAATTTATTTCAATTTGTTTTTCAAGATTATTCTGAAAAATAACAGATTTTTCATCTTCTAAAACCTTCATTTGACTTTGAAAATCTTTTTCAATCTTTAATTTTTCATTTTCAAAAACATTTTCTTCTTCTTTAAAATTTTTGTTTTCTAATGACAAACTCTCAACATTCTTCAAAAGTTTGTCATTTTCAGATTTTAGTTTTTCGCAGTTCAAGCGCAAATTCAAAATCTGTTCATCATCAGCTTTCTTCTCGTCTTTCAAAGCTTTGTTTTCCAATGTCAAATTCTCCATATTTTTCAAGAGATTGACATTTTCTGCTTCGGATTTTTCGCATTTTGAGCACACCACTTCATGTTTTGAAGTTTCGTTTTTCTTCGATTCTTCATTCTTTAACATTCTCTCTGTCTCCTTCTTGTCTGTTCCTGAAAGAAAAAGTTTAACCATATCAACAGGATTCAAATCTTCATTTAAAAAGCAACCTCTCTTGTGATCATATTTCATCTTTCTCCTTACATCAATACCATTTTCAATTCTTTTGATTATTTCAAGAAACACATCCAAACTTAACCATTTTGAACTTCTTTTTAATTTCTCTACCACCTCGTTCTTTTTCTCTTCATTCTCATCATTGCGTTTTCTAAGCTCTCTGATGAAATCATAATAACCAAATTTTGAGAACCTATAATCCTTTTTCAATTTTTCCAAAAATTCATCCCAATCTGAAGGTAACGCATCTGCAAACTTAGATATCTTTTCAGCATCTGATATCGTTAAGTAATACATTCCAAAACCTTTATGTAAATCTTCATATCGCTCATATGTATCATTAAAGTTCTCATATTTGCTACACGTAAAATGTTCAAATCTTTCAAGCAAAACCTCCTTTTTCTCAAAATGAGAACCACAAGTCCAATTGTTTATTCTATGAAGATTAGCATATTCCTTTTCATCAAACATTTTGATTTCTTGGTATTTGTGCCTTGTAAATCACCTCGAATCACCTGCAATCAAACATACAAACTATCAGTTTAAACAAACTGAATACGTAACAGTGTGTTTGATAAAGAAATCAATCTAAGACACGTTTTCGAAATAACAGCAAGTTCAAGCGAAATCACTTGAAGAGTAAACAGCTTCAAGCGAAATCACTTGAAGAGTAAACAGCTTCAAGCGAAATCAACAACTATATAGAGTTCAAGCGAAATAGACCAATTGAAGCGAAATCTCCTATTTCGCTTGGACTTCCAAGCGAAATTGTCTGATACAAGTTCAATCAGTTCAAGCGAAATCCAACACTCCTATTTCGCTTGAACCTTTCAAGCGAAATCTAAGACCACTTCTGTTACAAGCGAAATCAACAGATAAACTCAAGCGAAATCAGACAAATAAGCATATTTCAAGCGAAATCATCAATATATTTCAAGCGAAATCTGCTGATGTCATCTTTTACGAACAGTTTTCAAGCGAAAAGTTAATTTTTTATATGAATTCGATCGATTTTAAGTCCAAATTTTTCAAGGATTAGTTATCACACTAATTCGCTTGTTATATGTCAAATTCAGGTCATTTTCACCGCTGAAATATGTTCAAATCAGAAAAGTATGAGAAGAATTGAGTAGAGATAAGAAAATCCGGTAGAATCAAGCTGTAATGGTATGAACTCCTCGTCCTGAGCTCTGATACCACTTGTTGGATCGCTGTACAACCTAACTGAGTCGTTCAGAAGAGTCGTTTATCCGAATCAGAGGCGGAATCAATGAAACGGACACTCGATGTAATTATAATGTCTCTTATATTGATATGATACTGATTTACAACCTTGAGACGATTCGGCAGAGCTTCACTACTCAGATCCGAAATTTTCTGAAAGTTATAAATGATTTAGCTTGAATGCTATTTATAGTGATGTTGATTTAGCTTGAAATGACACATGCCACTTTCAAGGGAAATCAACATGTTGATTTAGCTTGAAACTGTCATGTGACACTTTCAAGGTAAATCACCACTTTCAAGCTAAATTACCTTAAACATACCCTAAAACCTCCTATACTCTCGTATAACAAGATCTAATCTAACAATTCAAATCCTAGACTCGATACAAGACGAAGTCAATAGACATAGTGCATTGTAGGACCGGTTTTGACCCCGATCGATTGCGTAACGAACGTTCGACGTGCGGAATCCGTGAACGTGCGTGACCGAACACACAATAACGTAGTAGAAACGTGATTTTATTGAAGATATGACGTGTACAAGCAATAAGAATCACGTGGAGAGACTTTCTCTCTCTAAACTTGAATCTCTAAATCACCAAATGGAGCAAAAGTCTTACAACTTATGTCATAATTCTCTATTTATAGGCCTTGGAATTAATGAGATTTCTCATTAATTACCAAAATGCCACCTTGCTAATACTATCTAAATATTACAATAAAATACTAATTTCTTCAGTTTCAGCTACGGTTTGAATTGACGGAGGCGATAGACATTAATGCATCAACAAACTCCCCCTTGGATATTGCCGCAGTCAATCCGTAGTTAAACTCGTAGCGACTTGTCTTTCTCTCTCTCTTGAGTCTTCTTTAAGATTTAACGTTTTCAGCAAACACATACTCCCTCTTGCTCGAACAGAATCCCGGTGGATCTGTCTTCAGCTTCAGCTCCCCCTTTCGGTAATCTCTTCAGGCTCCCCCTTTCGTCAAGCTTCCGTGCTTTTAGGATCGACGCCTGGCTTTCCGTAGCAACAGATTCAGAAACCTACACATCGCAACCTCTCGTAAGACAAAATAATTTTGACTCTAAAAGAATTCACTCAAAATTCTCAAACATATAACACACAATATTGTGATTCAAATTAATGAATCATCTAAACATTTGAGGATTATCTTTCAACTTCTCATCATCTTAACCAAACCAATTGTTCATCTTGTTTAGCACTTGGAATTTTGAAAATCAGCTCATCAACATTAGTTGTCAAAAATCTTTTTGAATTTTTTCAAAATTTTATGCTAAAACACACTAAAATCTTTTTGGATTTTTGATTTTAATGAAAAACAATAAAGAAATATTTACAAACAATATTTTTTGTGAGTTTGTGTAAGAGGATCATATCAGTTTTTGAGACACATCACTAGCACCGTTAAGCTTAAATTTCACTTTAAGAATTAAACAATTCACTTAGATTGTCGATATACTTGTCCACTTAAATTTTCATACAAATTTCAACTGATTCAGGATATGAATTAGGTGTATTAAGAACTTAAACCTATTCATGTGTCCCACCTCTTGAATATACTCCCGTATCCAGATCCCAATATTCAGTCTTACAGGCAATTATAACACAAATGATATCTGTAAGGGGTTAATAAATTATGAAGAATCATGAGAGCTCAGGTCAGAACCATCGTTCAGCAGAGAGATCATGACTCAACTTGGGTGTGTCCCCTTTAGAGGATCTTTTTTACAACAGCATTGCTAAGCAATTTTATTGTCTTATCATATATGCTGAGGGTGATGCTGTGTTTCAAGCATATGCAGAAAGTATTATTCGAGGACTAGGTCAGAACTTCCATTCAGCAGAAGTCCAGGAATAATACCCCAGATATCACTGAGTATAAAAACCTAGTATATCAGAATACAAGACCTTTCAAACAAGATTTCAGGGGTTACCTATATATCCAAGTAGTGTTCCCCACGAAATAAGCAAGTGTGAAATTTAGGTTTATATCCCGAAAAAGTTTACTAAATGTATAAAAATCTACCGACACATCCACAGTGAGATCGTTTAACACATTTAAACTTTCCATTTCTTTAGCATACTGTAACTGTCTACTGATGTACTATCATTTTCTCTTTTTACGCAAAACTCAAATTTTTTATTTTATCATGTTTTTGGCTTTTTCAAATTTTTCAAATGTTTTTGGATTTTCTAATGACAATTTTTCTCCCCCTAAAATGCAAAACCATTTAAAGAAAATTTGACAACCAATACTGATAGCTTTGTCTCGCCATCCATTTTCTGCTTCAAGTGCTCTGATTTGCAGAAAATATAACGTACCCCCATGATTTACAACCCATTGATCTTAACAGTTTGAAAACCGTTTTTCAATCTGATGAAACTAATCATGTTTGTTCAGCCGTGAGGGTTTCGGCGTATTCAATCAACACTCCCCCTTACAACAAACTATTTTCCCATAATGATTTCAAAACACTTAAGTTTGTTTTAATCAGAATGGTTTTTCCGGAAAAATTAGTTTGTTTACCCATCTCTTATGAGTTCAGGGTCATCATATCACCTTGTTCTCTTTTAACCATTTTGAAAAATTTAACATTATTAGGATTCTATCAACACAAACACTTGTAGGAAATCAAGTACAACTTAATGTCCTTGATTTACCACATGTAAGACGAAATATCACAGTTACCATCCTGTGAATTTCTCAAGAATGATGCCGATACCTGCTTCACGCTTACCAACCTGGAAGCTCCGGCAAGTCAGGAATTCAACCAACAGATTTTGACACCCAAGCCTGACCAGCCTTAGGTGCATTTTGAGCTTTTCTCTTTTCTTCATAAAATTCTTTCACTCCTTTTTCCTTACCATCAGCCATCTTACTAAAAATATGTTCAACATTGCTATTAAACATTTTTCTAGTTTCAACACCTTTTGATTTTAGGTTTGCGGCTTGTAATGGTGGAAAATTCTCATCATTCATTAACGGAACTGTCTCTTCCTTCTTTACCTCAACTTGTGGCTCATCTGATTTTGTGGAATCAGATTCATTGCCCGATCTTGGCTTGTCTGACTTTGATGAGCCAGATTCATTGCCAATAACTTTCTTTCTCTTCTTGTTTGTCCTCAGATTTGCATCTGAAGAATTCGATTTGCTTGACTTTGCCGTCAACTGAATCGATTCATCAGAACTTTTATTCGAACCAACCGGTGAACCCGAAGACAAAATCTTCTCCAAATACTCTCTCGCCTTCTTCCTCTTCTTCCTCAATCTGTCTCTCTGCCCCTGTGAAAGCTTTACTTTCTTATCTTCCACTTTCTGTTCTTTTGGCTTGACAGTGACTGGTTTCTTTACCGTTCTCTGAGATTCAACCCTCGATCTTCCCATCGATCTCCTTGGGCATTCTCTGGCAATATGTCCTCTGATATTACATTCAAAACATCTTCTTGTCTCACAATACCAATTCTGGCAGTTAACAGCAATGTGTCCTCTAACACCACAGGTGTAGCACACTCTGTTATTGTACCATCCACTTCTGTCAGTCCAAACCTTCAGATCATAACATTGTTTGGCTTGGTTATAATCATTTCTTCTCTTCAATGCTAGATTTGGCTTTTGAGCACTGTGGTCAAACCTGCACCACTTATTACCAACATTTTGTGAGTTTTCAGTTTTAGATTTTTGTGATTTTTGATAATGATTGGATGACTTATCTGAAGAGCTTTTATTTTCATTTTTAAAATTTTTCAAATTTTTAACTTTTTGTTTCTGTTCTACACTCTTCTTAACAGGTTTTTGTTTAGAACATTCACCTGTTTCAGTAGATTGCAAAACAGTATTTTTAAATTTTTCTTGTAAATCTAAAATTATTTTTCTTTTCTTTTCTTTTTCATCATCAGATATTTCATCACAATCTTCAATTTTGACTTTCTCAAAATTTGTGACATTGTCACTTATTGGAACAGCATTGATTGGTTTTGGACACACATATGGTGCAGAAGTCACAAAACCTTTCAATTTAGTCTCAAGCTTGGTAATTTTATTTCGAGCAATTTCAGCTTCATTTTCAAGCCGAATGATTTTCTGAAGATGAGAATTTATTTCAATCTGTTTTTCAAGATTATTGTTAAAAATAACAGATTTTTCATCTTCTAAAACCTTCATTTGACTTTGAAAATCTTTTTCCAATTTTTAAAAATTTTTGTTTTCTAATGACAAACTCTCAATATTCTTCAAAAGTTTGTCATTTTCAGATTTTAGTTTTTCGCAGTTCAAGCGCAACTCCAAAATCTGTTCATCATCAGCTTTCTTTTCAGCTTTCAAAGTTTGAATACCTTCAGCCTGTTTCTTCTCCTTTTGAACAATCTCAAAGACTGGTGTATCTTCTTCAACCTCTTTCTTAATCACTGATTCAGGTTTCACAGATACAGGCTTTACAGATTCTTCTTTCTTTGAAATTACTTCTTCAAATACCTGCTGTTTTTCAGTAACAGCTTCTTTCTCTTTCTCAGTTTTTACTGCTTCCACTTTGACTTCCTCTAAAACTTTCTTCTTCAAATCTTCAACCATCTTTTTCAATTCTTCTTCTTTTCGCTTCTTCATTTCTACCACCTTCGGTAGACTTGTTTCACAAACCTCTCTTATCTTTTTTCTCCAAATCAGGCAAATATGCTTTATCAGATAACCTTCGTGTGTTGAAAGTAGCCTGCCTTGGTACCAAATTTGTTACAGCTTCGAAATCCACTTTTGATGGGTCAACAACTGGATTACCCCGTGGATCCATGTAACATTCCAACTCTTCATTCCATCTTTTCGCTCTCTGGGCTTCTTTGAATGGTTCATTTAATTTTCCGATTTCCCATCTTGCATAATCTGCTTTCCAATATCTATCAGGATCAACATTCGACATGACTTGAAATTCTTGAATTACCTAAGAACAATCAAACAAACTCAATCAGTTTAAACTATATCCAATAATCTGAAATATACTAACACTCGATTGTCGTGAGATGATCTTGACACGAAAATCCTCTTTCAAGTGAAATATGAATCCCAAGCGAAAATCAGAAATTTGAAGCTAAATCACTTTGTGAAGTTCAAGCGAAATCAAACTTTTAGACAAACATCCTCTTTCAAGCGAAATCAAGACTATGCTATTTCAAGCGAAATCAAATCTTATGCTGTTTCAAGCGAAATCAATACTCAACAGCTTTCAAGCGAAATTCCAAGTTGACCAGTTTGAAGCGAAATGTCTGATACAAGTTCAATCAGTTCAAGCGAAATCCAACAATCCTATTTCGCTTGAACTTTTCAAGAGAAATCTAAGACCAGTTCTTTTACAAGCGAAATCAACAGCCAAACTCAAGTAAGATCACTTTTTCAAGCTAAATCACTATTTTGCTTCAACCAATCAACAACTTTTCAAGCTAAATCAGAATATTTCAAGCGAAAACCTCAATTTCGCTTCAAAATACCAACACTTCAAGCAAAATGTAATTGCTCGTTCAAGCGAAAACTGATTTTTGATCCATTTCAGTCATTTTTAATGCGAATTTCGGTCTCAAACTTTCAAGGCTTTGTTAAACTACTGTTTTGCATGTTCGGTGAAAAGTTCAATCCATTTTGACCATGGAATCTTGTTCAGTTTGAAAGCGAAATCCTTATAAGTGAGATTTCGCTTGAGATATCAGTTTAGTTTCGCTTGAAAATCACTTGGAACTCAGAGATTTCGCTTGAAATCACACCACTTGTCCGCTTGAAAGTTGTCTGCTCGCTTGAATGTTCATCGATTTGTGTGAAAAGTAAAAAGAGATTGTCAGTTTGCATGTGAAATAGTATTGTTTCTATCGAAGATCAGAATTCACGTGAACACATTAATCGATTTGACAGAATTCATGTGATTTTGTTTTTAGCGGTTCAATCAGAATTGAATTTGTGAATTCATTTAATTGTTGTCGGCTTAGTGGTGCATGTGGTATTGTGGTTGGTCAAATCGAGATAAATTGAGAATTAAAGTGTTGCATGTGGTATTGTGAAGGTCCAATCACAAAATCTGATTTGAGTTGTTGGAAATTGGATCTGGCATCACATTAAATTTGTCGGCAATTATAGAATTCACGTGATCAGTTTTATTGCGGTCCAATCATAGTTGTCGTGGTTTAAAATGGCTCAATCATAATCAAGCCCACAACAAGTGTTCCGGCTATATCATATTTGTGTATATCGTTTATATTGTAGGCCCAAATTTGAAAACAGTTGGGTCAGACCATTTAAAGCTCTTGATTAAAGGCTCAATATTGTTCATCGATTAATCAGCTCTTTCAGTCAGTATTTTACTTGAACTACATTGAGCGAATCCGCGAATCTTCGACAACGAGTCTTAGATTGATTTCACAAACATATACTTTCACGTATTCAATCCATTTAAACTGATAGTGTGTTTGTTTGATTTAGGTAATTCAAGAATTTCAAGTCATGTCGAATGTTGATCCTGATAGATATTGGAAAGCAGATTATGCAAGATGGGAAATCAGAAAATTAAACGAACCATTCAAAGAAGCTCAGAGAGCAAAACGATGGAATGTAGAGTTGGAATGTTACATGGATCCACGGGGTAATCTAGTTGTTGACCCATCAAAAGTGGATTTTGAAGCTGTAACAAATTTGGTTCCAAGGCAGGCTACTTTCAACACACGAAGGTTATCTGATAAACCATATTTGCCTGATTTGGAGAAAAAGATAAGAGAGGTTTGTGAAATAAGTCTACCGAAGGTGGTAGAAATGAAGAAGCGAAAAGAAGAAGAATTGAAAAAGATGGTTGAAGATTTGAAGAAGAAAGTTTTAGAGGAAGTCAAAGTGGAAGCAGTAAAAACTGAGAAAGAGAAAGAAGCTGTTACTGAAAAACAGCAGGTTTTTGAAGAAGTAATTTCAAAGAAAGAAGAATCTGTAAAGCCTGTATCTGTGAAACCTGAATCAGTGATTAAGAAAGAGGTTGAAGAAGATACACCAGTCTTTGAGATTGTTCAAAAGGAGAAGAAACAGGCTGAAGATATTCAAACTTTGAAAGCTGAAAAGAAAGCTGATAATGAACAGATTTTGGAGTTGCGCTTGAACTGCGAAAAACTAAAATCTGAAAATGACAAACTTTTGAAGAATATTGAGAGTTTGTCATTAGAAAACAAAAATTTTAAAAAATTGGAAAAAGATTTTCAAAGTCAAATGAAGGTTTTAGAAGATGAAAAATCTGTTATTTTTAACAATAATCTTGAAAAACAGATTGAAATAAATTCTCATCTTCAGAAAATCATTCGGCTTGAAAATGAAGCTGAAATTGCTCGAAATAAAATTACCGAGCTTGAGAATAAATTGAAAGGTTTTGTGACTTCTGCACCATATGTGTGTCCAAAACCAATCAATGCTGTTCCAATAAGTGACAATGTCACAAATTTTGACAAAGTCAAAATTGAAGATTGTGATGAAATATCTGATGATGAAAAAGAAAAGAAAAGAAAAATAATTTTAGATTTACAAGAAAAATTTAAAAATACTGTTTTGCAATCTACTGAAACAGGTGAATGTTCTAAACAAAAACCTGTTAAGAAGAGTGTAGAACAGAAACAAAAAGTTAAAAATTTGAAAAATTTTAAAAATGAAAATAAAAGCTCATCAGATAAGTCATCCAATCATTATCAAAAATCACAAAAATCTAAAACTGAAAACTCACAAAATGTTGGTAATAAGTGGTGCAGGTTTGACCACAGTGCTCAAAAGCCAAATCTAGCATTGAAGAGAAGAAATGATTATAACCAAGCCAAACAATGTTATGATCTGAAGGTTTGGACTGACAGAAGTGGATGGTACGATAACAGAGTGTGCTACACCTGTGGTGTTAGAGGACACATTGCTGTTAACTGCCAGAATTGGTATTGTGAGACAAGAAGATGCTTTGAATGTAATATCAGAGGACATATTGCCAGAGAATGCCCAAGGAGATCGTTGGGAAGATCGAGGGTTGAATCTCAGAGAACGGTAAAGAAACCAGTCACTGTCAAGCCAAAAGAACAGAAAGTGGAAGATAAGAAAGTAAAGTTGTCACAGGGGCAGAGAGACAGATTGAGGAAGAAGGCGAGAGAGTATTTGGAGAAGATTTTGTCTTCGGGTTCACCGGTTGGTTCGAATAAAAGTTCTGATGAATCGATTCAGTCGACGGCAAAGTCAAGCAAATCGAATTCTTCAGATGCAAATCTGAGGACAAACAAGAAGAGAAAGAAAGTTATTGGCAATGAATCTGGCTCATCAAAGTCAGACAAGCCAAGATCGGGCAATGAATCTGATTCCACAAAATCAGATGAGCCACAAGTTGAGGTAAAGAAGGAAGAGACAGTTCCGTTAATGAATGATGAGAATTTTCCACCATTACAAGCCGCAAACCTAAAATCAAAAGGTGTTGAAACTAGAAAATTGTTTAATAGCAATGTTGAACATATTTTTAGTAAGATGGCTGATGGTAAGGAAAAAGGAGTGAAAGAATTTTATGAAGAAAAGAGAAAAGCTCAAAATGCACCTAAGGCTGGTCAGGCTTGGGTGTCAAAATCTGTTGGTTGAATTCCTGACTTGCCGGAGCTTCCAGGTTGGTAAGCGTGAAGCAGGTATCAGCATCATTCATGAGAAATTCACAGGATGGTAACTGTGATATTTCGTCTTACATGTGGTAAATCAAGGACATTAAGTTGTACTTGATTTCCTACAAGTGTTTGTGTTGACAGAATCCTAATAATGTTAAATTTTTCAAAATGGTTAAAAGAGAACAAGGTGATATGATGACCCCGAACTCATAAGAGATGGGTAAACAAACTAATTTTTCCGGAAAAACCATTCTGATTAAAACAAACTTAAGTGTTTTGAAATCATTATGGGAAAATAGTTTGTTGTAAGGGGGAGTGTTGATTGAATACGCCGAAACCCTCACGGCTGAACAAACATGATTACTTTCATCAGATTGAAAAACGGTTTTCAAACTGTTAAGATCAATGGGATATAAATCATGGGGGTACGTTATATTTTCTGCAAATCAGAGCACTTGAAGCAGAAAATGGATGGCGAGACAAAGCTATCAGTATTGGTTGTCAAATTTTCTTTAAATGGTTTTGCATTTTAGGGGGAGAAAAATTGTCATTAGAAAATCCAAAAACATTTGAAAAATTTGAAAAAGCCAAAAACATGATAAAATTAAAAATTTGAGTTTTGCGTAAAAAGAGGAAATGATAGTACATCAGTAGACAGTTACAATATGCTAAAGAAATGGAAAGTTTAAATGTGTTAAACGATCTCACTGTGGATGTGTCGGTAGATTTTTATACATTTAGTAAACTTTTTCGGGATATAAACCTAAATTTCACACTTGCTTATTTCGTGGGGAACTGTAATAACCATAAAATTAAAACCATTATTATTATTATTTATTTTAGTTAATAGGAAACCCTAATTAAGACACCCAAGTAATTCTGTACAAAACCTAGAATTTTCAGAATCAGGATCAGGGCCCCTAAAACTCAGGGGGGGGGGGGGTATTCCCTAATTGATAATTATCTTAATAACTTGCGGAAGAAGTTGAATTTTTAAAATCTGTCGACTCAGCTAGGCTAGTCCCACACGTGGCAACCCTATGCGCAAAATAAGTTGCCACGCGGCCCGCGTAAGGATAGGTTATATGTCACGCGGGCCGCGACAAGGTCAAAATTTCAGTATAAATAGAGGATGTTGGGACTTGAATCTGGGCACAAAAACGACGAAGAAACTCAGAATACACTCTGAAATATCGTCCAATTACTCAATTAACACACACGAAACACTAATTAAGTATAGCGGGGTGCTGCAGAACAGGGTATTAACTCGATCGCTATTACGATTCATTGTCCGATCGATCAATGTACTCAATGGATGTTTAAGTGCTGCCCACATTAGGGTGATGTTTTGTCATTAATTGTGATTCCGACCGGATGTTGAGTGCCACCCGAATACGGGGAATACTCTGTCCTTCGTTGTGAATCCGATGGATGTTTAAGCATAGCACTTTGTCATTCGTTGTGAGGGTTGATCTCGTGAGTTATCGTAAATGCTATATTAAGTTACTAACCTAGTTGTGTGCATGCTCTTTAAATTAGGTTAAAAGACTAATCAGTAGTCTAAACTCTGCCGTATAAATCTGAAATATTATCATAAGGTAGCATCACTTTGGAATTATTAAGGTACGGATCCTTACCCCACTTATTGTTGTTTGATATTCAATTGTTATAAAACCGTTAAGTTCGTATAGCTTTTCAACCTCATTACGTCTTTGATTATCGATTCATTTGACAGTCCGTTCGAATTCTATTCTAATCATTTGATTTAAGCTCTCATGTCATGCGATAGTATTATGTTAGTTGTACTCATTATCGCATGTTCCAATATATGTTCCGTTTTGTTATGAAAATAAGTTTTATAAGTTATGTGAATAAGTCCATTTGTACTCTGTTACCCTGAGTATCGCTTCTCGTGGAGTGTCCCACGAGCATGTTGTTGTGGCATCGACATCATGTGCTCCATCCGTGACGGAGAGATCAGTTCACGGCGTCTCTTAAGTACAAGAGTGGTACATATAAGGTATTAGGAGGCGTATGGATCGATCCTAGGATTTAAGTATAAGGAGGTGGATAACGGGTATGCCAATTCGCCATCTCATGTGATAATTATGCAGGAGTAGCTACCTGTGTATTGTCACGTTTTAAGTTGCTCATGGGTACATCCGTAAGATATGATTATGAAATTATGTTCTTGCATCGTATCATTTTCGCATAAAGCGTTATTTGTTATTTGAGCCTATTATTCCGTACTGAGCATTCGGCTCATTCCGTAAATTTTTGTATATACAGGTCTGCATGTTACTTTGGGCGGGGAAAAGAGAGAAGAATAAAGACTAGGAATAAATCTGAAGATATTAGTTAATGAAGTCAAATGTTTCCACTTGTATATTAACCTTAAGTTTCGTTGTTATATGGTTGTATCCTTGTTAAATAAATAAATGGAATGATGACTTTTGTTTATGATATCACTGTTATTGTGACACGTCAGCCCTTCCGGGTTGGGGTGTTACAGCTATGGTATCAGAGCAAAGGCTCTTTCCTGTAGAAAACTTGAAGATAGTAATTAAAACCTGTGAGGAATGGGTAGATATCTATGATAGGATTCAACTTGGTCTCTTATTTGGTTTAATTCCTATGTTTATTCGTATAGATATGCCTCCTCGTCGTCCGCTACGTAGGAGTACTCGTACTAATCATGTACGTAACAACACTTCTTCGAATGAGACTCCAGTTAATCCAAACGTAATTAATGCTATCAACCAGGCTGTTGCCGGGTTGCTTCCAAACCTTGTTGCTCAAATAGCTGAGGCCGTTATTCAACAAACTCGTCCTCCAGAACGTAATAATACGAATCCAATCTCTGGTGAAGAAATTCGTGAGAATACCACGAACAATATTACTTATAGTATAGACATATGGATTAGTAAATTCCAAAAACAAAAGCCGAAATCCTTTAGTCACGCTACTAATCCAGTCGAAGCAAGAAACTGGATAGCTCATGTTGAAAAGATCTTCGGAGTTCTTGGAGTTCCGGAGCAATACAAAGTTAGACTGGTTACCTACAAATTTGAAGATGACGCACAAACTTGGTGGGAAGGATATAAGCATGTCAAAGGAGGGGATGATTTCGACGCTAATCTTTCATGGGTCGACTTTCGTACCATCTTTTACGATAAATATTTTTCGACCGCTGATAAAGAAGCTTATATCAGGGAGTATGTTGTGATTCGACAGGGGAGTGATGAACCAGCCTCTGAGTTCATTACTCGATTTTCAAGGTTGGCTAGTATTGTAGGAGACGTTGCAGGATCAGTAGAAGTCCAGGCAGAAAAATGCAAGTGGGCAGTCAATGATCGAATTCGGAAGTCGATCATGTATATGAAATTTAAGGATATCACCGAAGTTGCTGATGCAATCAAAACTTTTGAATTCGAAAGGAAAGAATTCTTATCTCGAACTGGGGATAATAAAAAGAGAAATAGGGAAGGACAATTTAAGCAGGAAAACGGCCAATCATCCACTACGCCACAGCATCAAGATCGTAAAGTGCAAGAAAATCAAAACTCTGGAAATCAGGCACGTCCATGGCAACCTAGACTGCAAAACCCGAGGCCTGCTCAAAACCAGATTCAGTTGTATACAGAACCTATTCGAGCTCAACCACTGAATCAACACGTAAACCCAAATTAGATTACATATCCTCTATGTAATACCTGTGGTAAGAGACATCAGGGCATATGTCACCGAAGTACAGGAGCATGCTTTAGATGTGGCCAAACTGGACACATGATTAAGGAGTGTATGAAGAAAGACACTAAGAAGAATAACCAACCCAACGTTGCACCACCCAATGTTGGAGGAAGAGTTTTCGCACTTTCTGCTACTGACGCTGCTAATGTTCCAGGTACTGTATCTGGAACCCTTCAGATTGGTGAACGTAGTATCTATGTGTTATTCGATACAGGAGCGACTCATTCTTTAGTATCCCACTCGTTTACTAAGTACCTTCCGATAAGACCAACTCTCTTAAATCATACTTTAACCATTTCCACTCCCATGGAAAATTCATCCGTAATCACTTCCGTATATAAAGATTGTCCGATCCGTATTGAATCTATTGTGTGTAAGGCCGATCTATTTCCAATACATATGTGTGACTTTGATGTTATTCTAGGGATAGATTGGTTGTCTCGACATCATGTAACTATAGATTGTCATTCTCGCCGTGTTATTTTCGGTGATCTTCATCATCCTGATATTATATATCAGGGAACTCAAGCTCATAAATCTCTTAAAATTATCTCTGCACTCAAGGCTCGAAAATTCATATCAAACGGCTGTGAGGGATTCCTAGCATCGATTAAGGATACTTCTGCTAGTGTTAAGAGTATCGATAGCTATTCCGTTGTTCTTGAATATCCTGATGTATTTCCGGATGAACTACCAGGATTACCACCCGACCGTCAGGTAGAATTCACCATCGACTTGATTCCTGGTGCCGAGCCTATTTCTAAAGCTCCATACCGTATGGCTCCAATGGAACTGAAGGAGTTGAAGGAACAATTGCAAGAATTGTTAGATCTGGGATTCATAAGACCCAGTGTTTCACCTTGTGGTGCTCCGGTCTTATTTGTGAAGAAGAAAGACGGTAGTATGCGTTTATGTATTGACTACCGAGAGTTGAACAAGATTACTATTCGTAATCAGTATCCTCTGCCTCGCATTGATGATCTTTTTAATCAACTTCAGGGGGCTCAGTTCTTCTCAAAAATCGACCTGAGGTCCGGGTATCATCAGTTAAAGATCAAGAATGATGATGTTCCCAAGACCGCCTTTCGTACTCGATATGGTCATTATGAATTGTTGGTTATGCCCTTTGGGCTAACTAATGCACCCGCAGTCTTCATGGATTTGATGAATCGAGTATTTCACAAATTCCTAGACAAATTCGTTATTGTCTTTATCGATGACATTCTGGTGTATTCTAAAAGTCACGAAGAGCATGAAGCACATCTACATGCAGTACTTGGAACCTTGCGACATGAGAAGTTGTACGAGAAGTTTTCCAAATGTGACTTTTGGCTTAGCCAAGTGGCATTTCTAGGTCATGTCATATCAGCAGAGGGAATTATGGTAGACCCAACAAAGGTGGAAGCTATTACAAAATGGCCAAGACCCACTTCTGTTACCGAAATACGAAGTTTCTTGGGTCTTGCTAGCTATTACCGAAGATTTGTTGAAAGATTCTCGGTAATTGCTTTACCACTCACAAAACTCCTAAGGAAAGGGGTGAAGTACACCTGGAATGAGGAACAAGAGAAAAGCTTTGAAGAATTGAAGAAACGACTCGTATCCTCTCCGATACTCACTCTACCTTCTGGATCAGGAGGTTACCAAGTCTATAGTGATGCCTCAAAGAAAGGATTAGGTTGTGTGATAATGCAACATGGGAAGGTTATCGCTTATGCCTCCCGTCAGTTAAAGCCTTATGAAGTTAACTACCCTACACATGATTTAGAACTAGCCGCAGTAGTCTTTGCACTTAAGATTTGGCGACACTATCTGTATGGTGAGAGTTGTGACATCTTTACCGACCACAAGAGCCTCAAGTACATATTCACCCAGAAAGAGCTAAATATGAGGCAAAGAAGGTGGTTAGAACTTTTAAAAGATTACGACGCAAATATTCAATACCATCCAGGTAAAGCCAATGTTGTAGCTGACGCATTGAGCCGAAAGAATTCCGGGACTATTTCTTGCTTACAAATTCAGCCTCGTATTATGAGGGATCTCGAAAAGATGAACATTTGGCTTCAGGTTAGTAAATCTGATGGATATCTAGCTAGAATGCAGATTGAACCTGACCTCATATCACGGATCAAAGATGCACAAAAGCAAGATGGAGAACTTTGGGCAATTGTGCAAAATCTTGAGGTGGGTAAGCAATCTGAATTTCGTATAGACCATCATGGGGTGATTTGGTGCGGTAAAAGACTTTGTGTACCCGATGACTCCACCCTTCGTGAGTCATTGTTAGCCGAAGCTCATAGCTCACCATTTTCAATTCACCCAGGATCTACCAAGATGTATCGAGACTTAAGACAGAATTTCTGGTGGAATGGTATGAAGGAAGATGTTGCTCGATACGTAAGTAAATGCCTTACTTGCCAACAAGTGAAAATTGAACACAAACGAGCAAGCGGTCTATTGCAGCCATTGGATATTCCCATATGGAAATGGGATGAGATCACAATGGATTTTGTTACCGATTTGCCTAAGACATTCAAGAAGAATGATGTTGTATGGGTTGTTGTCGATAGATTGTCAAAGTCAGCACATTTTCTACCGATTCAGCAAGGATTTTCGGTTAATAAGTTATCCGAAATATTTCTTCAAGAAATTATTCGACTCCATGGCACACCATCTTCCATTGTTTCCGATAGAGACCCACGTTTCACCTCACGATTTTGGAAAGGTTTTCAGGCAGCTTGGGGTACACGACTGAAGTTTAGTACGAATTTCCATCCACAAACAGATGGGCAGTCAGAACGCACGATTCAGACCTTGGAATACATGCTCCGAGCATGTGCACTTGAATGGTCTGGAAACTGGGATGAATATCTATGCCTTGTTGAGTTCGCTTACAACAATAGTTGGCAAGCAAGTATTGGCATGGCACCTTTTGAGCTTTTGTATGGTCGGAAATGTCGTGCACCGATATGTTGGGATGAAGTTGGAGAAAAGATTATTGAAGGGCCAGAACTAGTTCAGATTACAAACGAAAAAGTCACTATGGCCCGAGAAAAACTGAAAGAAGCTCAGAGCAGACAAAAGAGCTATGCAGATCAAGATAGACGACCACTCGAATTTAAAATTGGCGATCACGTATTCTTAAAGGTATCACCTTGGCGTGGCGTTCGTAGATTTGGAATTAAAGGGAAGCTTAGTCCTCGTTTCATAGGTCCGTTTGAAATTCTTGAAAGAATTGGAGAAGTATCATATCGACTAGCTCTACCTCCTCAGCTCTCTCACGTTCATAACGTTTTTCATGTCTCCTCGTTAAGAGGATATAATTATCATCCACTCCATGTCATTAGTTATCCGTTACTTACAATTCACGAAGATTTGTCCTACGAAGAGGAACCAGAAGCCATCTTAGATCGACAAGAAAGGGTTTTGCGTAGGAAAGTAATTCCGTTTGTTAAAATCCTTTGGAAAAATCACTCTGAACACGAAGCAACATGGGAATCTGAAGAATCAATTCGCTCTCTATACCCAAATCTATTCTAGTAATAGAATTTGAGTCGAGTAACGGTAAATCTTGCTCTTTGATATATGTTTATTTGTTTCTGTTTACGGTCATTTATACTTTACCTTATGTGAATATATCTTAGCTATGATTAAGCATTTCGATGTAGGAAATATCAGTATCAATAGTCACTCTAGTATCTGTAAGTCTCCATTGACTTTTCTTACGGTAAGATATTTTATTAAGATGCGTTATAGGAGGACCATTAGGGCACATATGTAAGGTAATTGACAATTATAGTCATGACCTTAGTTATGAATTTCAGATACACATGTGTGTTTAGGAGATTCTGGTTATATAAGTTAGTAACTCTGCTATGAAAGTTCCGTTTCTGTTACTTATGCGATAGGTTATATTCTTATTTGAAAAATTTCGAGGACGAAATTTCTTTTAAGGGGGTAATAGTTGTAATAACCATAAAATTAAAACCATTATTATTATTATTTATTTTAGTTAATAGGAAACCCTAATTAAGACACCCAAGTAATTCTGTACAAAACCTAGAATTTTCAGAATCAGGATCAGGGCCCCTAAAACTCAGGGGGGGTATTCCCTAATTGATAATTATCTTAATAACTTGCGGAAGAAGTTGAATTTTTAAAATCTGTCGACTCAGCTAGGCTAGTCCCACACGTGGCAACCCTATGCGCAAAATAAGTTGCCACGCGGCCCGCGTAAGGATAGGTTATATGTCGCGCGGGCCGCGACAAGGTCAAAATTTCAGTATAAATAGAGGATGTTGGGACTTGAATCTGGGCACAAAAACGACGAAGAAACTCAGAATACACTCTGAAATATCGTCCAATTACTCAATTAACACACACGAAACACTAATTAAGTATAGCGAGGTGCTGCAGAACAGGGTATTAACTCGATTGCTATTACGATTCATTGTCTGATCGATCAATGTACTCAATGGATGTTTAAGTGCTGCCCAAATTAGGGTGATGTTTTGTCATTAATTGTGATTCCGACCGGATGTTGAGTGCCACCCGAATACGGGGAATACTCTGTCCTTCGTTGTGAATCCGATGGATGTTTAAGCATAGCACTTTGTCATTCGTTGTGAGGGTTGATCTCGTGAGTTATCGTAAATGCTGTATTAAGTTACTAACCTAGTTGTGTGCATGTTCTTTAAATTAGGTTAAAAGACTAATCAGTAGTCTAAACTCTGCCGTATAAATCTGAAATATTATCATAAGGTAGCATCACTTTGGAATTATTAAGGTACGGATCCTTACCCCACTTCTTGTTGTTTGATATTCAATTGTTATAAAACCGTTAAGTTCGTATAGCTTTTCAACCTCATTACGTCTTTGATTATCGATTCATTTGACAGTCCGTTCGAATTCTATTCTAATCATTTGATTTAAGCTCTCATGTCATGCGATAGTATTATTTTAGTTGTACTCATTATCGCATGTTCCAATATATGTTCCGTTTTGTTATGAAAATAAGTTTTATAAGTTATGTGAATAATTCCATTTGTACTCTGTTACCCTGAGTATCGCTTCTCGTGGAGTGTCCCACGAGCATGTTGTTGTGGCATCGACATCATGTGCTCCATCCGTGACGGAGAGATCAGTTCACGGCGTCTCTTAAGTACAAGAGTGGTACATATAAGGTATTAGGAGGCGTATGGATCGATCCTAGGATTTAAGTATAAGGAGGTGGATAACGGGTATGCCAATTCGCCATCTCATGTGATAATTATGCAGGAGTAGCTACCTGTGTATTGTCACGTTTTAAGTTGCTCATGGGTACATCCGTAAGATATGATTATGAAATTATGTTCTTGCATCGTATCATTTTCGCATAAAGCGTTATTTGTTATTTGAGCCTATTATTCCGTACTGAGCATTCGGCTCATTCCGTAAATTTTTGTATATACAAGTCTGCATGTTACTTTGGGCGGGGAAAAGAGAGAAGAATAAAGACTAGGAATAAATCTGAAGATATTAGTTAATGAAGTCAAATGTTTCCACTTGTATATTAACCTTAAGTTTCGTTGTTATATGGTTGTATCCTTGTTAAATAAATAAATGGAATGATGACTTTTGTTTATGATATCACTGTTATTGTGACACGTCAGCCCTTCCGGGTTGGGGTGTTACAGGAACACTACTTGGATATATAGGTATCCCCTGAAATCTCGTTTGAAAGGTCTTGTATTCTGATATACTAGGTTTTTATACTCAGTGATATCTGGGGTATTATTCCGGGACTTCTGCTGAATGGAAGTTCTGACCTAGTCCTCGAATAATACTTTCCGCATATGCTTGAAACACAGCATCACCCTCAGCATATATGATAAGACAATAAAATTGCTTAGCAATGTTGTTGTAAAAAAGTTCCTCTAAAGGGGATACACCCAAGTTGAGTCATGATCTCTCTGCTGAACGATGGTTCTGACCTGAGCTCTCATGATTCTTCATAATTTATTAACCCCTTACAGATATCATTTGTGTTATAATTGCCTGTAAGACTGAATATTGGGATCTGGATACGAGAGTATATTCAAGAGGTGGGACACATGAATAGGTTTAAGTTCTTAATACACCTAATTCGTATCCTGAATCAGTTGAAATTTGTATGAAAATTTAAGTGGACGAGTATATCGACAATCTAAGTGAATTGTTTAATTCTTAAAGTGAAATTTAAGCTCAACGGTACTTGTGATTTGTCAAAAACTGATATGATCCTCTGACGCATACTCAAACAAAAATATTGTCTGTAAATATGTTTGTACATATTTCTTTACTGCTTTATGTTTTCAGAAAATACAAAAAGATTTTGATTTCTGCTTTATTTTCGACAACCGAAGTCTGAATGCTGAGGTTCAAAATCTAAGTATGTTGATTGTGTTTCTGAGAATAAAACAAGTTCATTAATTTGAAACTTGAAATTTCTAAAATCAAAAACAGTTTGTGATATCTCCAAGGTCATTAGTTTGGACTTGGATGATTAACTGTGGGGGATTTGGATGCTTATATTGTTATAGAGCTAGTTTCTGATTCAATTCGATGAAACTGCCAAATTCATGAAAATTGTTTGTTTAGAATGTTTGAGTGAGCCAGGATACAATTTCTGGATAGCTGAAATTTGAAATGCTGTTACTTATAAATGTTTGAGTGATTGCAGATGAGATTCCAGACTACGATCCCGGAAGCTGAGTCTAAGGGGGAGTCTAAAGACGAGCTCAAAGCAAGGGGGAGCTTGTAGATGGAAAGCTAGGTGTTGATGCCAAAGCACGGAAGCTTGATGAAAGGGGGAGCCTGAAGCTGATGGAAAGAAGATAAAGATTGAAGGATGTTTACAGTGTTACAATTCGGATAGAGTTTGAAGACTGATCAAGACTGAAGAGGTGTCATGATAAAGATTGGACATTGAAGACTTCGTCAATATCCAAGGGGGAGTCTGTTAGTGCACTATGTCTATTGACTTCGTCTTGTATCGAGTCTAGGATTTGAATTGTTAGATTAGATCTTGTTATACGAGAGTATAGGAGGTTTTAGAGTATGTTTAAGGTAATTTAGCTTGAAAGTGGTGATTTACCTTGAAAGTGTCACATGACAGTTTCAAGCTAAATCAACATGTTGATTTCCCTTGAAAGTGGCATGTGTCATTTCAAGCTAAATCAACATCACTATAAATAGCATTCAAGCTAAATCATTTGTAACTTTCAGAAAATTTCGGATCTGAGTAGTGAAGCTCTGCCGAATCGTCTCAAGGTTGTAAATCAGTATCATATCAATATAAGAGACATTATAATTACATCGAGTGTCCGTTTCATTGATTCCGCCTCTGATTCGGATAAACGACTCTTCTGAACGACTCAGTAAGCATATTTCATGTGTTAGGTTGTTCTTTGTGAAGAAGTCTAAGCTTTAACACATGTGTACGTAATATTTCAAGCATATTTTATAAGCATATTTCAAGCTCTGATACCACTTGTTGGACCGTTCTACGACCTTGAAACGTCAGTTAAGGCAGTTCATCTTTGAGTACGAAGGCGGAATCAACGTAAACAAAGTCATAACAGCTAGTTTCCTTTTAATCTTTCTTTTCTGATTGATTTTTGTGCTTTTACAATGTAATCTGATACAAATCCGACAGCACTTCGTCTCACACACAATGACCAAATCTCAAATGACACACACATCAACCTATATATAAGCCTAGGATTTCGCTTGAACTTGTAACAGCTCATTTCAAGCGAAATCTTCTGTTTTGATTTCGCTTGAACCAAGCATAAACACTTTCAAGCGAAATCTACAAGTTAAACATGTAAAACCCTAATTTAAACCCTATTGTGTGTTCATTCAATCTATCTAGACACAAGACTTGATTAAGATGTAATCAACAGACATTCAATGCACCAACAGACTCCCCCTTGGATGTTGATGAAGTCTTTGGCTTCAAGTCTTTGTCTTTATCATTCTTCAAACATTGTAAAAACTTTCTTCAATCTTTATCTTCAAACTTTAAACTTCAATCTTCCCTTTGACCGTTGATCCAGACTCCCCCTTTCACAGACTCCCGCTCTCGATATGCTAGAATCTGAGATATCTGGTTCAAGCTTTGACATTTAGCTTCCGTTGGGAATAATGAAGTCCAATCCTGTTACTCAACCAACAAACATTACAAACTATCTTTCCAACAATAACTCACAAACTCAATCAGTTTTAACAATCCACTCAAGTATTCAGGTCCAAGTTAATGACCCTGATCACTTGATTAATCTGCCAAGTCCAAATTAATGACCTTGGTTGATCTTTTGACGAAACAAAACTGATTTTAAAACATTTTTTTCAAACAATTTACACATTTCTGAAAATAACAAGTATCAAATTAATGAACTTGTATTTGACTTTTCAAATAATTCACACTTCATCAAAGTAAGCTCTCCTCATTCTTCAGTTCAGAATCTCATGCATCTGCTTCATACAACTGAGAATCCAACAATCAACTCTCCACTTTAGTTTGTCGGAAAATAAAGCAGAAATAAGATCTTTTTGGATTTTATCAAAGTGTTCTAAACTAAGAAATGAAATACAGAAAACTTAAATTGCAGAACGTAAACAAAGTAAACTATTTACAAACATATTTTTGCGAGCGTGTTAGGGAATCATATCAGCTTTTCAGACAAATTACAAGTACCGTTAAGCTTCATTTCACTTTAAGAATTAAACAATTCACTTAGATTGTCGATATACTTGTCCACTTAAATTTTCATACAAATTTCAACTGATTCAAGATACGAATTAGGTGTATTAAGAACTTAAACCTATTCATGTGTCCCACCTCTTGAATATACTCTCGTATCCAGATCACAATATTCAGTCTTACAGGCAATTATAACACAAATGATATCTGTAAGGGGTTAATAAATTATGAAGAATCATGAGAGCTCAGGTCAGAACCATCGTTCAGCAGAGAGATCATGACTCAACTTGGGTGTGTCCCCTTTAGAGGATCTTTTTTACAACAGCATTGCTAAGCAATTTTATTGTCTTATCATATATGCTGAGGGTGATGCTGTGTTTCAAGCATATGCGGAAAGTATTATTCGAGGACTAGGTCAGAACTTCCATTCAGCAGAAGTCCCGGAATAATACCCCAGATATCACTGAGTATAAAAACCTAGTATATCAGAATACAAGACCTTTCAAACGAGATTTCAGGGGTTACCTATATATCCAAGTAGTGTTCCCCACGAAATAAGCAAGTGTGAAATTTAGGTTTATATCCCGAAAAAGTTTACTAAATGTATAAAAATCTACCGACACATCCACAGTGACACCGTTTAACACATTTAAACTTTCCATTTCTTTAGCATACTGTAACTGTCTACTGATGTGCTATCATTTCCTCTTTTTACGCAAAACTCAAATTTTTAATTTTATTATGTTTTTGGCTTTTTCAAAATTTTCAAATGTTTTTGGATTTTCTAACAACAATATATCTCCCCCTAAAATGCAAAACCAGTTAAAGAAAAATTTGACAACCAATACTAATAGCTTTGTCTCGCCATCCATTTTCTGCATCTCATGCTCTGTTTTGCAGAAAATATAACATACCCCCATGATTTACAACCCATTGATCTTAACAGTTTGAAAACCGTTTTTCAATCTGATGAAAGTAATCATGTTTGTTCAGCCGTGACGGTTTCGGCGTATTCAATCAACACTCCCCCTTACAACAAACTATTTTCCCATAATGATTTCAAAACACTTAAGTTTGTTTTAATCAGAATGGTTTTTCCAGAAAAATTAGTTTGTTTACCCATCTCTTATGAGTTCGGGGTCATCATATCACCTTGTTCTCTTTTAACCATTTTGAAAAATTTAACATTATTAGGATTCTATCAACACAAACACTTGTAGGAAATCAAGTACAACTTAATGTCCTTGATTTACCACATGTAAGACGAAATATCACAGTTACCATCCTGTGAATTTCTCAAGAATGATGTCGATACCTGCTTCACGCTTACCAACCTGGAAGCTCCGGCAAGTCAGGAATTCAACCAACAGATTTTGACACCAAAGCCTGACCAACCTTAGGTGCATTTTGAGCTTTTCTCTTTTCTTCATAAAATTCTTTCACTCCTTTTTCCTTACCATCAGCCATCTTACTAAAAATATGTTCAACATTGCTATTAAACATTTTTCTAGTTTCAACACCTTTTGATTTTAGGTTTGCGGCTTGTAATGGTGGAAAATTCTCATCATTCATTAACGGAACTGTCTCTTCCTTCTTTACCTCAACTTGTGGCTCATCTGATTTTGTGGAATCAGATTCATTGCCCGATCTTGGCTTGTCTGACTTTGATGAGCCAGATTCATTGCCAATAACTTTCTTTCTATTCTTGTTTGTCCTCAGATTTGCATCTGAATAATTCGATTTGCTTGACTTTGCCGTCGACTTAATCGATTCATCAGAACTTTTATTCGAACCAACCGGTGAACCCGAAGACAAAATCTTCTCCTTTTGAACAATCTCAAAGACTGGTGTATCTTCTTCAACCTCTTTCTTAATCACTGATTCAGGTTTCACAGATACAGGCTTTACAGATTCTTCTTTCTTTGAAATTACTTCTTCAAAAACCTGCTGTTTTTCAGTAACAGCTTCTTTCTCTTTCTCAGTTTTTACTGCTACCACTTTGACTTCCTCTAAAACTTTCTTCTTCAAATTTTCAACCATCTTTTTCAATTCTTCTTCTTTTCGCTTCTTCATTTCTACCACCTTCGGTAGACTTGTTTCACAAACCTCTCTTATCTTTTTCTCCAAATCAGGCAAATATGCTTTATCAGATAACCTTCGTGTGTTAAGTCTTGTTCTAATACCGAGTTGTCAGACGAATTTCATAAGTGTCTACAGTTTGCGTGGAGGTTTGATCACATATCACACGAAGTCATCCAAATTGTTCAGGTCAATTGAAAAAGGTGGTTTGAATTAGATCCGGGTCATAGCAATCCGCACAGTTTGTCAACCTTCAGTCCACACAGAAAATTCACCAGTTCGAGTATCAGTTTGATTCAGTTGTTTGATATTTTTAAACTGATAGTTTGTTTGTTTGATTCTAGGTAATTGAAGATGTCAAACAACGGTGAAGAGTTCTACAATACTTTCTACAACGCGTTCACTTCCGAATCATCAGATAGAAGATCTGAGATGAAAGAATATTCAAGAGAGATTTCGGAGAATTTGAAGTTTGAAAATATGTATGGAAGCCAACAGAAGCCACCAAAGCTAATGAAAGTTGAAGACTATCACTGGTGGAAAAACAGATTTGTGGGTTGGGTAAAAGCTTTCGCTCCTGAAAGTTGGATAAAAATGACAGATGGATACACTGAACCAGTAAAAGAGGGAGGAGAGTTAATAGATCCAAAAGAATTCTCAGACATAGATGTAAAAAATGTTGTGGCTGAATCTAAAATGATCACATTAATCAAACAGTCAGTGAGAGAGGATATTATTTCGTTACTTGAACAAGAGAAAACTTCAAAGAGTTTGTGGGAAGCGTTAGGGAAAAAGTGTGTAGGAAGTAATGAAATTGTCAAAAACAAAAAGAAATTGTTGCGTAAAGAGTTTGATCTTTTCAGTTGTATGAAAAATGAATCTGTTTGTAAAATGATCGAGAGATTCGGATATCTGAAAATGGAGCTGATCAGACATGAAATTTTACCTTCTGAAGAGTAGTTAGTGGATAAACTGTTTGATTCATTGCCAAATGATCAAGAGTGGCAATACTTCGCTTTAATGTTAAAGAACACAATCAAGCCTGAAGATTTGAAAGTGGATTTGCTGATCGAAAGACTTGAAAGCCATGAGTTGGAGATAAAAAGATCTAAAGTCAACAATCCAGCTTATCAGCAGAATGTGGAGCTTTACTACAGAGGAAAGACACCACAGGCTGGATCTCCAAGAACAACATTTTCTGCAGAAAGTTCAAATTCAGTGAACAATAAAAGTCTTCACAGTGGATCTTCTTCAAACACTTCAAGTCAATCTACTTCCAAGAATTTGTTTCAGTGTAATATCGCAGTGGATCTGAAGAATGGGCAGAATTTCAGCGAAGAGTCGGCAAAACAACAGATGGTTTTCTTGGCATCTGTACTTGAATCGTATGAAAGCCTCGTTGCAGGGAAGATTGGAAACACCAACTTGACGAAAGAAGATTATGATCAATTAGACCCCGAGGAGATGGAACTAATGGATATAAGATGGTGCATGGCCAGTGCGGTTCGTCGGGCACAGCGGTTCATGGAGATCACGGGGAGAAAGTCAATTGGTGGATCATCTACCAAATTGGGATTTGATAAATCAAAGGTGACATGTTTCAAATGTAAACAAAAAGGTCACTTCAAGCGCGAGTGCAGAAATGCGTATGCTGCTGATGATTCTGAAATTCCATTCAATGAAGATTACTACAAGAAAGCGATTTACCATCAGAACAAGTCTGAGCCACCAAGATTGAAACAGCCTGAAGAAAAGTCAAGGGCTCTTGCAGTTATATATGATGATGAAGGTTACGACTGGAGTCAGGTTTGCCCTGAAGAAGATGCAGTTGGATATGCATTTGTGGCTAATGCTGATCCTGATAGATATTGGAAAGCAGACTATGCAAGATGGGAAATTGGAAAATTAAACGAACCATTCAAAGAAGCCCAGAGAGCCAAACGATGGAATGATGAGTTGGAATGTTACATGGATCCACGGGGTAATCCAGTTGTTGACCCATCAAAAGTGGATTTCGAAGCTGTAACAAATTTGGTTCCAAGGCAGGCTACTTTCAATACACGAAGGTTATCTGATAAAGCATATTTGCCTGATTTGGAGAAGAAAATTAGAGAGGTTTGTGAATCAAGTCTACCGAAGGTGGTAGAAATGAAGAAGAGAAAAGAAGAAGAATTGAAGAAGATGATTGAAGAAGTAAAGACTGTTGTGAAGATTGCTGCTGAATAGGAACAGAAAGCTGAAGAAGAACAGAAGAATGCAGAAGCTCAGAAAGAAGAAAAGAAGGAAGATCAGAAAGTTGAGTCAGAAGAACCGGTGCTGAATGTTACTGAGGTAATAAAATCTTCTGACTTGTCGAATGTTGAATTGGTTGATGAAAATGAAAACAAGTGCAAGAATTGCATAGAAATGTGCAAAGCCTGTACTCAAAAAGATGACATTATAAAAGTAAAAGAAATTGAAGCAACCAAATTTGAAAATGTTTTCAAAATAAAATGTAAAGAAATGGTTGAAACAGAAGAAATGTTGAAATTAAAAGTTGAAAAGCTAACACAGAAATGTCAAGGTCTTGAAAAGGATAATGATGTTTATAGACAACTGTGTTCAGCAAAATGTGTCGATTGTGTTGAAAAAGAATCTAAATTTCAAGATTTACAAAAACAGTATGATTCTTTAAAGTGGTCGAGTCAGAGAGTACAAGAAGCTTATGATACTTTGAAGAGCCAAGTCAAAAGTTTTGATCAAAGATTGTCAGAAACTTTAGTCACTAAAGAAATGTATGAAAGAAAGTTTAAAGAAAAGCAAATTGAATTAAACAAATGTGTTGATGAAATTGCAAATCTTAAACAAGTCTTGGCTGAAAAAGAAAAGGTTGTTACCAAACTTCAAAGTTATCATAACTCTTCGTACATTCTCGAACGCATTTTCAACATCACACCAGATGACAAAGATACTGAAAATTGCAAAAAGGGTATTGGTTCAGAATTTCATCAGGTACCACCACCATTGAGAAACAATTATACTTTTTATGATGAGGAAAAGGTGGCAAAGGGTTTGAACATAGCTGACCAGTTACCTGAAAGTATCGATGTGACTTACTCCAAATCTGATGATGCTAATGATTCAAAGGTGGTAAGTAAGGTTGTTGAAAGCGTTTTGAAAGATGAGTCTACAAAAGGTAAGTCTGAATCACAGGATGAAGATGAAGGAAATCTTTATGATGGTTATCTGAAAAATACAAAATCCGAGAAAAATTTGAATGATGATTCAAAAGGATTGGTTTATACCATGATTGGATCGGACAAATTATTCTTAGATGTTGTATTCCCGATTCAGAATGTGATTTCAGAAAAGGTCGATAAAGTTTTCAAAATGGTTGAGATTGAGAAGTCTGAGATTCTAAAGTTTGCTGGTAAAGGTCATAAATCTTTTTATAACAAACCTGGTTTTAAGAAGAAAAACATGAAGGCTGGTTTGGGTTATAAAAAGAAACGGAATTGGAATCAAAGTGAAAAACAGGATTTGCAACAAAAGATGAATTTTGTTCAAGGGAAAAGCTTGAAAGAAGAGGAAAAACTCAAATTTGGACAACAGTCTAATGAGGAGTTTGATGCTATGAAAAAGAAACAACAACAGGCCAAGGATGTTTCAAAGAAAGTGTGTTTTAAATGTGATCAGATTGGACATGTTGCACGAAAGTGTCCAAATCCAAAGCCTGTTGATGTTGAAAAACAGAAATCTGAGGATGTGAAATCGAGGTCAACCAGATTTGATTCGAAACAAACTTGGAGGTACAATACAAACAAGTTTGCTTCAAATCAAAATTGGAAATCAAACCCGAACAGGTTCGATTCAAGACAGACCTGGAATTCTCACACACCCAGATTGAGAACAACACAGAGTTGGAGAACATTTGTTGATATGACAAAACCTCAAGAGTTTTGGAAACCTAAAAATGTTGTTCAAGATCAAAAAGTTCAAAAAGAGACAAATTTTTACAAAAGAGGTACTCCGAAAGGTCAAATGTGGAGTGCTAAGAAACAAGTAACGATGGTAAACGATGAAAAAGTTGAAGTAAAAATTGAAAAAGTTTTAAGTGACAAAGAGTTTCCAAAATTGAACGAACATTATTGTGTTGAAATGCCTAAGGTCCAACAGACCTGGGCTAAGTTGTTCAAATGATTGATAAAGTTTCAATGTGCAGGTGCTCAACGAAGCTGAAGATTGTGAGAATGGTAGTTGGAGCAACCTGGCACAGGAAGAGGTTGCAGGACCCTGGTTTGGTTGAACAGGGAGTTTAGTTTGAGTGATTTTTGTACATAAATAAATAATATTTTCAAAATCCTAAAAATTGGAAAAATTAAAAACCAAAAATATGTTTTTAGATTGTTAAAATTTGAAAAACCAAAAATATGTTGTTTTTAATTTTGTTTGAATGTATGTTGATTGAATACGCCGAAACCCTCACAGCTGAACAAACATGATTACTTTTATCAGATTGAAAAACGGTTTTCAAACTGTTAAGATCAATGGGTTGTAAATCATGGGGGTACGTTATATTTTCTGCAAATCAGAGCACTTTTAGCAGAAAATGGATGGCGAGACAAAGCTATCAGTGTTGGTTGTCAAATTTTCTTTAAATGGTTTTGCATTTTAGGGGGAGAAAAATTTGTTAGAAAATCCAAAAACATTTGAAAATTTTGAAAAAGTCAAAAACATGATAAAATTTTAAAAAAATTGAGTTTTGTGTAAAAAGAGGAAATGATAGTACATCAGTAGACAGTTACAGTACGCTAAAGAAATGGAAAGTTTAAATATGTTAAACGATCTCACCGTGGATGTGTCGGTAGATTTTTATACACTTAGTAAATTTTTTCGGGATATAAACATAAATTCAAACTTGCTTATTTCGTGGGGAACACTACTTGGATATATAGGTAACCCCTGAAATCTCGTTTGAAAGGTCTTGTATTCTAATATACTAGGTTTTTATACTCAGTGATATCTGGGGTATTATTCCGGGACTTCTGCTGAATGGAAGTTCTGACCTAGTCCTCGAATAATACTTTCCGCAAATGCTTGAAACACAGCATCACCCTCAGCAAATATGATAAGACAATAAAATTGCTTAGCAATGCTGTTGTAAAAAAATCCTCTAAAGGGGACACACCCCAAGTTGAGTCATGATCTCTCTGCTGAACGGTAGTTCTGACCTGAGCTCTCATGATTCTTCATAATTTATTAACCCCTTACAGATATCATTTGTGTTATAATTACCTGCAAGACTGAATATTGGGATCTGGATACGGGAGTATATTCAAGAGGTGGGACACATGAATGAGTTTAAGTTCTTAATACATCTAATTCGTATCCTGAATCAGTTGAACTTTGTATGAAAATTTAAGTGGATCAGTATATCGACAATCTAAGTGAATTGTTTAATTCTTAAAGTGAAATTAAGCTCAACGGTACTTGTGACTTGTCAAAAACTGATATGATCCTCTGACGCATACTCAAACAAAAATATTGTCTGTAAATATGTTTGTACATATTTCTTTACTGTTTTATGTTTTCAGAAAATACAAAAAGATTTTGATTTCTGCTTTATTTTCGACAACTGATGTCTGAGTGCTGAGTTTCAAAATCTATGTAAGCTGATCGTGTTTCTGAAAAATAAATCAAGTTCATTAATTTGAAACTTGAAGTTTTAAAATCAAAAATCAAAAAACAGTTTGTGATATCTCCAAGGTCATTAAGTTGGACTTGGATGATTAACTGTGGGGGAGTTGGATGTTTATATTGTTATAGAGCTTGTTTCCGATATGATTCGATGAAACTGCCAAATTCATGAGAAGTGATTTTGAGGAGATTGAATTGTCAGATTACGATATCTGGAAGATTAAAATGTTGTTACGTATAGTTGTATGAGTGATTGCAGGAAAAGTCCAAACTACGATCCCGAGAGCAGAGTCTAAGGGGGAGTCTGAAGACAAGCTGAAAGTTAGAAAGAGCTTGTAGCTGGAAAGAGAGGTGTCGATCCCTAAAAGCACGGGAGCTTGAAGAAAGGGGGAGCCTAAAGAAAAAGAACCTGAAGAAAGAGACTAGGGAGAGAGAGAGAAACTGAAGCTAAAAGACATAGCCAAGGGGGATTCTGTTCAAGATAGAGAAAGACAAGATGCTACGAGATTGACTACGGCAATATCCAAGGGGGAGTCTGTTAGTGCATTAAGTGTCTATCGCCTCCATCAATCTAGCACGTAGCAGAAACCGAAGAAGTCTAAGCTTTTATTGTAATATCTAGTTAAAAGGGCAAGGTGGCAAACTTGTAAATAAGGAAAACCTCCTTATAACATTGTGCCTATAAATAGAGCTTTAGACTTAAGAATTAGGACTTTTGTTCATTTGGTGTTTTAGAGCTTGGTGCTTAGAGAGAGAAAGTAGAGAGAGAAAGTGCTCTAGGTGATTCACGGTTCTTGTACGATTTCAGATTTATCAAAGAATCACGTTTATATTACGTCACATGTGTTAGGTCACATTCGTGTACGGTTTCCGCACGTTTCACGTTCGTTTCGCAATCGTTTCGGAGTCAAAACCGGTCCTACAAGTGGTATCAGAGCATATTTGATAAAGCATATTTTTATGTGTTAAAGCATATTTGAAATCGTGTGATAAAGCTTGAAAGAGGATGTTTGTCTAAAAGTTTGATTTCGCTTGAACTTCAAAAAGTGATTTAGCTTCAAATTTCTGATTTTCGCTTGAGATTCATATTTCACTTGAAAGAGGATTTTCGTGTCAAGATCATCTCACGACAATCGAGTGTTAGTATATTTCAGATTATTGGATATAGTTTAAACTGATTGAGTTTGTTTGATTGTTCTTAGGTAATTCAAGAATTTCAAGTCATGTCGAATGTTGATCCTGATAGATATTGGAAAGCAGATTATGCAAGATGGGAAATCGGAAAATTAAATGAACCATTCAAAGAAGCACAGAGAGTGAAAAGATGGAATGAAGAGTTGGAATGTTACATGGATCCACGGGGTAATCCAATTGTTGACCCATCAAAAGTGGATTTCGAAGTTGTAACAAATTTGGTACCAAGGCAGGCTACTTTCAACACACGAAGGTTATCTGATAAAGCATATTTGCCTGATTTGGAGAAAAAGATAAGAGAGGTTTGTGAAACAAGTCTACCGAAGGTGGTAGAAATGAAGAAGCGAAAAGAAGAAGAATTGAAAAAGATGGTTGAAGATTTGAAGAAGAAAGTTTTAGAGGAAGTCAAAGTGGAAGCAGTAAAAACTGAGAAAGAGAAAGAAGATGTTACTGAAAAACAACAGGTTTTTGAAGAAGTAATTTCAAAGAAAGAAGAATCTGTAAAGCCTGTATCTGTGAAACCTGAATCAGTGATTAAGAAAGAGGTTGAAGAAGATACACCAGTCTTTGAGATTGTTCAAAAGGAGAAGAAACAGGCTGAAGATATTCAAACTTTGAAAGCTGAAAAGAAAGCTGATGATGAACAGATTTTGGAGTTGCGCTTGAACTGCGAAAAACTAAAATCTGAAAATGACAAACTTTTGAAGAATATTGAGAGTTTGTCATTAGAAAACAAAAATTTTTAATAATTGGAAAAAGATTTTCAAAGTCAAATGAAGGTTTTAGAAGATGAAAAATCTGTTATTTTTAACAATAATCTTGAAAAACAGATTGAAATAAATTCTCATCTTCAGAAAATCATTCGGCTTGAAAATGAAGCTGAAATTGCTCGAAATAAAATTACCGAGCTTGAGAATAAATTGAAAGGTTTTGTGACTTCTGCACCATATGTGTGTCCAAAACCAATCAATGTTGTTCCAATAAGTGACAATGTCACAAATTTTGTCAAAGTCAAAATTGAAGATTGTGATGAAATATCTGATGATGAAAAAGAAAAGAAAAGAAAAATATTTTTAGATTCACAAGAAAAATTTAAAAATACTGTTTTGCAATCTACTGAAACAGGTGAATGTTCTAAACAAAAACCAGTTAAGAAGAGTGTAGAACAAAAACAAAAAGTTAAAAATTTGAAAAATTTTAAAAATGAAAATAAAAGCTCATCAGATAAGTCATCCAATCATTATCAAAAATCACAAAAATCTAAAACTGAAAACTCACAAAATGTTGGTAATAAGTGGTGCAGGTTTGACCACAGTGCTCAAAAGCCAAATCTAGCATTGAAGAGAAGAAATGATTATAACCAAGCCAAACAATGTTATGATCTGAAGGTTTGGACTGACAGAAGTGGATGGTACGATAACAGAGTGTGCTACACCTGTGGTGTTAGAGGACACATTGCTGTTAACTGCCAGAATTGGTATTGTGAGACAAGAAGATGCTTTGAATGTAATATCAGAGGACATATTGCCAGAGATTGCCCAAGGAGATCGATGGGAAGATCGAGGGTTGAATCTCAGAGAACGGTAAAGAAACCAGTCACTGTCAAGCCAAAAGAACAGAAAGTGGAAGATAAGAAAGTAAAGCTTTCACAGGGGCAGAGTGACAGATTGAGGAAGAAGAGGAAGAAGGCGAGAGAGTATTTGGAGAAGATTTTGTCTTCGGGTTCACCGGTTGGTTCGAATAAAAGTTCTGATGAATCGATTCAGTCGACGGCAAAGTCAAGCAAATCGAATTCTTCAGATGCAAATCTGAGGACAAACAAGAAGAGAAAGAAAGTTATTGGCAATGAATCTGGTTCATCAAAGTTAGACAAGCCAAGATCGGGCAATGAATCTGATTCCACAAAATCAGATGAGCCACAAGTTGAGGTAAAGAAGGAAGAGACAGTTCCGTTAATGAATGATGAGAATTTTCCACCATTACAAGCCGGAAACCTAAAATCAAAAGGTGTTGAAACTAGAAAAATGTTTAATAGCAATGTTGAACATATTTTTAGTAAGATGGCTGATGGTAAGGAAAAAGGAGTGAAAGAATTTTATGAAGAAAAGAGAAAAGCTCAAAATGCACCTAAGGCTGGTCAGGCTTGGGTGTCAAAATCTGTTGGTTGAATTCCTGACTTGCCGGAGCTTCCAGGTTGGTAAGCGTGAAGCAGGTATCGGCATCATTCTTGAGAAATTCACAGGATGGTAACTGTGATATTTCGTCTTACATGTGGTAAATCAAGGACATTAAGTTGTACTTGATTTCCTACAAGTGTTTGTGTTGATAGAATCCTAATAATGTTAAATTTTTCAAAATGGTTAAAAGAGAACAAGGTGATATGATGACCCCGAACTCATAAGAGATGGGTAAACAAACTAATTTTTCCGGAAAAACCATTCTGATTAAAACAAACTTAAGTGTTTTGAAATCATTATGGGAAAATAGTTTGTTGTAAGGGGGAGTGTTGATTGAATACGTAAAACAAGGTTCGTGTACGTTTATATTACGTCACATGTGTTAGAGTTTATAATCATGGGGGTACGTTATATTTTTCTGCAAATCAGTGCATGAGAAGTAGAAAATGGATGGCGAGACAAAGCTATCAGTGTTGGTTGTCAAATTTTTTTTAAATGGTTTTGCATTTTAGGGGGAGATATATTGTTGTTAGAAAATACAAAAACATTTGAAAATTTTGAAAAAGCCAAAAACATGATAAAATTAAAAATTTGAGTTTTGCGTAAAAAGAGGAAATGATAGTACATCAGTAGACAGTTACAGTACGCTAAAGAAATGGAAAGTTTAAATGTGTTAAACGATCTCACTGTGGATGTGTCGGTAGATTTTTATACACTTAGTAAACTTTTTCGGGATATAAACCTAAATTTCAAACTTGCTTATTTCGTGGGGAACACTTCTTGGATATATAGGTAACCCCTGAAATCTCGTTTGAAAGGTCTCATAATCTGATATACTAGGTTTTTATACTCAATGATGTCTGGGGTATTATTCCAGGACTTCTGCTGAACGGTAGTTCTGACCTAGTCCTCGAATAATACTTTCTGCAAATGCTTGAAACACAGCATCACCCTCAGCATATATGATAAGACAATAAAATTGCTTAGCAATGCTGTTGTAAAAAAGATCCTCTAAAGTGGACACACCTAAGTTGAGTCATGATCTCTCTGCTGAACGATGGTTCTGACCTGAGCTCTCATGATTCTTCATAATTTATTAACCCCTTACAGATATCATTTGTGTTATAATTGCCTGTAAGACTGAATATTGGGATCTGGATACGGGAGTATATTCAAGAGGTGGGACACATGAATTGGTTTAAGTTCTTAAAATACCTAATTCATATCCTGAATCAGTTGAACTTTGTATGAAAATTTAAGTGGACAAGTATATCGACAATCTAAGTGAATTGTTTAATTCTTACTGTGAAATTAAGCTCAATGGTACTTGTGACTTGTCATAAACTGATACGATCCTCTGACGCATATTCAAACAAAAATATTGTCTGTAAATATGTTTGTACATATTTCTTTACTCCTTTATGTTTTCAGAAAATAAAAAAGATTTTGATTTCTGCTTTATTTTCGACAACTGATGTCTAAGTGCCGAGTTTCAAAATCTATGTAAGCTGATCGTGTTTCTGAAAATAAAACAAGCTCATTAATTTGAAACTTAAATAAAAAATTCAAAAACAGTTTGTGATATCTCCAAGGTCATTAAGTTGGACTTGGATGATTAACTGTGGGGGAGTTGGATGCTTATATTGTTATAAGTGTTAGTTTCCGATACGATTCGATGAAACTGCCAAATTCATGAGAAGTGGTTTTGAGGAGATTGAATTGTCAATATCTGAAAGTTTAAAATGTTGTTACTTATAGTTGTATGAGTGATTGCAGGAAAAGTCCAGACTACGATCCCGAGAGCAGAGTCTAAGGGGGAGTCTGAAGACAAGCTGAAAGTTAGAAGGAGCTTGTAGCTGGAAAGAGAGGTGTCGATCCCTAAAAGCACGGGAGCTTGAAGAAAGGGGGAGCCTAAAGAAAAAGAGTCTGAAGGAAAGAAGAGAGCAACGGAAACTCATAGACATAGCCAAGGGGGATTCTGTTCGTGAAAGAGAGAAAGACAAGATGCTACGAGATTGACTACGGCAATATCCAAGGGGGAGTCTGTTAGTGCATTAAGTGTCTATCGCCTCCGTCAATCTAGTCTGTAGCAGAAACCGAAGAAGTCCAAGCTTTTATTGTTATATCTAGTTAAAAAGGGCAAGGTGGCAAACTTGTAAATAAGGAGAAATCCTTATATTCCTTGTGCCTATAAATAGGAAGTTATAGTGTTAGGTTTAAGACTTTTTGCTTATTTCGGTGTTTTAGAGCTTGGTGCTTAGAGAGAGAAAGTAGAGAGAGAAAGTGCTCTAGGTGATTCACGGTTCTTGTACAATTTCAGATTTATCAAAGAATCACGTTTATATTACGTCACATGTGTTAGGTCGCGTTCGTGTGTTCTTTCAAACTTTTAGAACAAGTGGTAAAACTGAAAACTCACAAAATGTTGGTAATAAGTGGTGCAGGTTTGACCACAGTGCTCAAAAGCCAAATCTAGCATTGAAGAGAAGAAATGATTATAACCAAGCCAAACAATGTTATGATCTGAAGGTTTGGACTGACAGAAGTGGATGGTACGATAACAGAGTGTGCTACACCTGTGGTGTTAGAGGACACATTGCTGTTAACTGCCAGAATTGGTATTGTGAGACAAGAAGATGCTTTGAATGTAATATCAGAGGACATATTGCCAGAGATTGCCCAAGGAGATCGATGGGAAGATCGAGGGTTGAATCTCAGAGAACGGTAAAGAAACCAGTCACTGTCAAGCCAAAAGAACAGAAAGTGGAAGATAAGAAAGTAAAGCTTTCACAGGGGCAGAGAGACAGATTGAGGAAGAAGAGGAAGAAGGCGAGAGAATATTTGGAGAAGATTTTGTCTTCGGGTTCACCGGTTGGTTCGAATAAAAGTTCCGATGAATCGATTCAGTCGACGGCAAAGTCAAGCAAATCGAATTCTTCAGATGCAAATCTGAGGACAAACAAGAAGAGAAAGAAAGTTATTGGCAATGAATCTGGCTCATCAAAGTCAGACAAGCCAAGATCGGGCAATGAATCTGATTCCACAAAATCAGATGAGCCACAAGTTGAGGTAAAGAAGGAAGAGACAGTTCCGTTAATGAATGATGAGAATTTTCCACCATTACAAGCCGCAAACCTAAAATCAAAAGGTGTTGAAACTAGAAAAATGTTTAATAGCAATGTTGAACATATTTTTCGTAAGATGGCTAATGGTAAGGAAAAAGGAGTGAAAGAATTTTATAAAGAAAAGAGAAAAGCTCAAAATGCACCTAAGGCTGGTCAGGCTTGGGTGTCAAAATCTGTTGGTTGAATTCCTGACTTGCCGGAGCTTCCAGGTTGGTAAGTGTGAAGCAGGTATCGACATCATTCTTGAGAAATTCACAGGATGGTAACTGTGATATTTCGTCTTACATGTGGTAAATCAAGGACATTAAGTTGTACTTGATTTCCTACAAGTGTTTGTGTTGATAGAATCCTAATAATGTTAAATTTTTCAAAATGGTTAAAAGAGAACAAGGATAAACGACTCAAGCTAAATCATTTCCTACAAGTGGCATGTGTCATTTCAAGCTAAATTAACATCACTATAAATAGCATTCAAGCTAAATCATTTGTAACTTTCAGAAAATTTCGGATCTGAGTAGTGAAGCTCTGCCGAATCGTCTCAAGGTTGTAAATCAGTATCATATCAATATAAGAGACATTATAATTACATCGAGTGTCCGTTTCATTGATTCCGCCTCTGATTCGGATAAACGACTCTTCTGAACGACTCAGTTAGGTTGTACAGCGATCCAACAGAAAATTTGAAGAAGAGAAACAAAGAGGGCACCAGATTCTTAATCTCAAACAAACAAGATCGACACTTTATTTTTCTGAATAATAGACTATTACAAGGAGTAAATATTTAAAAACTAAACATCCTAGACTAATACGTATTCTAGTTCTTCTTTCACGTAAACTCTAAACAATACTTATCTAAACAAATAATAATAAAACTAAATACTAATAGATAATTCAAATCATAATTAAATAGCTTTAATTATTATTTTACTCGTTTATTCCTTTGACTTAAGATCGGCCGCCCCTTTGAGATCAACCGAACCTCCCTGTTTATTGTGCTAATAATCATGACTGAGAGGCATCTATAGATCCCAGGAGATTATTGAATCCAACCATCAACAAGAACATAAATTAAGAACAAGGGATGAACCGTAAAACATAACTTGTATAGATCCACACACCGACACCAATATTTACATCATTTGACATTGTATATGTATTTTTTTGAACGAAAAATATTACTCTTACTCTATATTACACCAATAATGTGGTGACTTTTTGAATCGCCACATCCATAAACCCTAATTGCAAACGTCGCAAAGAGTTTTTAATTTTTAATTGTTATTACAAACTAACCCTTTAACTCTAAAAAAACACATAGAATTACTCAAACTATACTTTACACTAATTACATTTGTGTCAAACAACTAAGACTATTAGATTTCAGGACCCTAAATCAAGTTTAGAAAGATTTAAATCATTTAGTATCAACAAATGTTTCACAAACCTTAAAATTCAGTTATTAAGTTGTATTATATGTGGATAACTTTTCCAGTTTAGAGTTTGTATATGTGTTTTTGGTTTGATAATGTATTTTTAAAGATTTCTTGAAACATAAATAAGAAAACTGAGAAACTATAATTTTTTAAAAGTTTACGTAGGTTGCAAAAACATTTTGTCACAAAAACAATCTGGTGCAAACTCTGTTGCTAATTGGTTCAGGATATGATGATAACTTTGAGATGAAATTTCATTTGATTGCTAAAAACAGTCAAAAATTCAGTTCCAACCAAGATTTCGGTAAACGCAGAAACTAGTCACAAAAGAGCACTTGTGACAGTTTTGGAACAGTTACAAACATCAGATCGTAGTAATCATCACTCAAGATATCGAAATTCTTGTTTGTTATTAAGATAGAACTTAACAAATGGTATCGATCATGATATATATAATTATTGATCAGTCTCATATATGCCTGGTCCATATGAGCAATTGTTAACAAACATCAAATAAATAAAGACACAATTAAGACATGCAATCCTCGAAGCTTATATTATTGTGTCTCTACATTCTTGTAATGCAGGAGGTGGCTTGACTTCGAAGAGAAGCTTCATTCCATTCAGACAATCCTCTCTGGTGCTCATAACACACCGCTTGCCGATAGCCATTAAGGTTAGGCAATTATTTCCACAAGGATACATCTCCATAAGTGGATCATTAGGACAACAAGCGTTACACTTTTCTTGAGTCGTGTAATATAGCTTACGTGATTCCCTTTCGAATCTGAACACTACATCAACAATATAGTTCAATTAGTTAATTTAATTAGCTTGCCTCAGGACATACATAATTATCAACAAATCATGTATAATGTATACCAAGTTTGTCTCCCTGAAAGATTTCCTTATCCATGATCCAAGCATTGTAATCAACACCCGGGGCCCATCCTTTATCATCTCCAACTATATACTCCTTTGCTCGAACCCAAGTAGCTTGAGCCACTAGTGTTGCTATGAGAATGAAGATGCCCAAATTTTTGTTAGCCATTTTGGTTCTTATTTCAATTCATTCTAGAATACAACTTCAACTTCCAATATATTCAGAAAGAAAGCATGCTACAAATTCTATGCACCATTAGAATTGATGGACACATTATTTTCTTGCCTAATAACACGTTTAAATATTCTAAATTTGGGAAAACCGTACGACTTTCTCTCATTAGTAAGTTTAACATACATGTATATATTTGATTATATCCTTACAAAACTAAAGTAAATGAAACATAGCAATTTAAATCACTAGCTATCATTCAAAAGATGCATTTTATATTTTAGTTTCTTAACATCAGTTCTCTGTCGTGTATTTTTTTTTCCTTTTTGTGTTGTACATTTGACATGTACATCAATGAACTTCCATAAACTTGAAAAAAAAAAACACACTTTTAAAATTAAAATATGAAACTAACAACTTTATCATAATTCCTAATTCTTCCCAAAACAAATCAAATACGATTTTTTTTGAAATGTTTTTGATTTTTCAAGACTGTTCTTGATGTTCTTCGAATCAGCTAAATTTTTCTTTTTGTTTTTCGAATGATATCCCGACAAAGCGAGCCTTTGAAAGACTTCTTAGTCTCTGATACGAATTGTAAGTCCAGAAAACTACAATCGAATATCACAAACACCTAAACAAGTCACGAAATAAAAAGAAAAGATGTAGAAGATGAATAACAAGTCGATGGTATTGATTGAAAAGTGCACACGACCACAAAGATAGTCTGGTACACGAACTCCTTGAATTGCAAACAATCAACAACCTAATTCGTTTCTAATGTCTCTAATGTGCTAACCCTAATAATGAACAAAACATGTCATTATATAGGATCCACAAAGAATTCGGCCCACATGGCCTAACCTAATACTATCTAACCCACTAGAAAACTAAGCCCAATAGCTTATAATTGTGTTTGATAAAGATTAGCGTAAACCTACTCAATTATATGGCCTTATATGGACTCAAAACGTTATAAAATGAGCGGTTAGGGACTCAGTGCATTAAACTTTTTTTATTTTGGACTCAAGTGGTTAAAACCACTAAAAGACGAAGACTTAAAAAGTAATTTACTCTAGATCAAAGGTCTGCTTCAATTGAGTGACGATTCATCTTTCCACTCAGTTGATCTCTGCAGAACCAGTTGAGTGTTGTTTTCTATTCCTTGTTATTTCGTAAATTAATACTTGTGTTCTAATTGGTCGAAACCTTAGGGACGAAAACTGCATCTTACTCCAAAACCTAACAACCCCATCGTCAATTTTTCATTTGTTATACAACGCTCGATACTCGCTCAACGTTCGTTCGAAAAATACTCGGATCGAATGGATATCATTCCACTTGATTCGGTTGATAAAACGCTTGGTTCGGTTTGTAAACCAACCGAGCACGAGCAAAGATCCGATCGGTTCGGTTCGGCTCGTGAACAGCCCTACCTACAACCATGTTTGCGGTTTTGTTTTGGTAGCCTCTATCACCATCATCCGGTGTTATTTTGTCAATGTTTATCGGCCCGTAAATCATTCCATTTATGGTTGTTCGAACCATTAATCATCACTCCAACAACGCGTCGCCATTCTGGTTTTCACAGCTTCACAGTTGCCTTTGGATTATATTCTGTTGTTGGTGCATAGCAATATTTTTTTAACATCTACCGATTTTGTAATTTCAAATCATAATTAATTCCACAACTTTGCTATGGAAAACCATGCACGTGCCCTGTCTCTAGTTTTGAAAAAAAAAGATCCATCAATGCCACCAAGTACAAATCTAGTATTTCCCCCAGAAATTTGACTAAAAAGAATTTCATGCGCCCAAGCGAATATTTCTTAAACATTCAATACCTCCTTTTGTGCTCCGTTGTCACGTCGCTTCTTCCTTTGCTCTTTTTTTCTTTACGATCACAACTGTTTCTTTTTCTTTTATTCCACCATTGCAGCCCCGCAGCGAAAAGGGGGCTACTCCCCTTTCTCGAAAATCGACTCTCAGTACCGCTGTTAAAAAGGCTTTGATACCACTTGTTAAAGAAAATTTGAAGAAGAGAAATAAAGAGGGCACCAGATTCTTGATCTCAAACAAACAAGATCGACACTTTATTTTTCTGAATAATAAACGATTACAAGGAATAAATATTTAAAAACTAAACATCCTAGACTAGTACGTATTCTAGTTCTTCTTTCATGTAAACTCTAAACAATACTTTTCTAAACAAATAATAAATAACTAAATACTAATAGATAATTCAAATCATAGTTAAATAGCTTTAATTATTATTTTACTCATCCTTTGACTTCAGATCGGCCGCCCCTTTGAGATCAACCGAACCTCCCTGTTGATTGTGCTAATAATCATGACCGAGAGGCATCAATAGATCCCAGGAGATCATTGAATCCAACCATCAAAAATAACATAAATTAAGAACAAAGAGGAAGGGATGAACCGTAAAACATAAATTGTATAGATCCACACACCGACACCAATATTTACATCATTTGACATTGTATATGTATTTTTTTAACGGAAAATATTACTCTTACTCTATGTTACACCAGTAATGTGGTGACTTTTTGAATCGCCACATCCTTAAACCCTAATTGCAAATGTCGTAAAGAGTTTTTAATTTTTAATTGTTATTACAAACTAACCCTTTAACTCTAAACAAACACACAGAATTACTCAAACTATACTTTACACTAATTACATTTGTGTCAAACAACTAAGGCTATTAGATTTCAGGACCCTAAATCACGTTTAGAAAGATTTAAATCAATTAGTATCAACAAATATTTCACAAACCTTAAAATTCGGTTATTAAGTTGTATTATATGTGGATAACTTTTCCAGTTTAGAGTTTGTATATGTGTTTTTGGTTTGATAATGTATTTTTAAAGATTTCTTGAAACATAAATAAGAAAACTGAGAAACTATAATTTTTTAAAAGTTTATGTAGGTTGCAAAAACATTTTGTCACAAAAAACAATCTGGTGCAAACTCTGTTGCTAATTGGTTCAGGATATGATGGTAACTTTGAGATGAAATTTCATTTGATTGCTAAAAACAGTCACAAAATTCAGTTCCAACCAAGGTTTTGGTAAACGCGGAAACTAGTCGCAAAAGAACACTTGTGACAGTTTTAAAACAGTGACAAACATCAGATCGTAGTAATCATCACTCAAGATATCGTAATTCTTGTTTGTTATTAAGATAGAACTTAACAAATGGTATCAATCATGATATATATAATTATTGATCAGTTTCATATATGCCTGGTCCATATGAGCAATTGGTAACAAACAGCAAATAAATAAAGACACAATTAAGACATGCAATCCTCGAAGCTTAGATTATTGTGTCTCTACATTCTTGTAATGCAGGAGGTGGCTTGACTTCGAAGAGAAGCTTCATTCCATTCAGACAATCCTCTCTGGTGCTCATAACACAACGCTTGCCGATAGCCATTAAGGTTAGGCAATTATTTCCACAAGGATACATCTCCATAAGTGGATCATTAGGACAACAAGCGTTACACTTTTCTTGAGTCGTGTAATATAGCTTACGTGATTCCCTTTCGAATCTGAACACTACATCAACAATATAGTTCAATTAGTTAATTTAATTAGCTTGCCTCAGGACATACATAATTATCAACAAATCATGTATAATGTATACCAAGTTTGTCTCCCTGAAAGATTTCCTTATCCTTAATCCAAGCATCGTAATCAACACCCGGGGCCCATCCTTTATCGTCTCCAACTATATACTCCTTTGCTCGAACCCAAGTAGCTTGAGCCACTAGTGTTGCTATGAGGATGAAGATGCCCAAATTTTTGTTAGCCATTTTGGTTCTTATTTCAATTCATTCTAGAATACAAGTTTAACTTCCAATATATTCAGAAAGAAAGCATGCTACAAATTCTATGCACCATTAGAATTGATGGACACATTATTTTCTTGCCTAATAACACGTTTAAATATTCTAAATTTGGGAAAACCGTACGACCTTCTCTCATTAGTAAATTAAACATATATGTATATATTTGATTTTATCCTTACAAAACTAAAGTAAATGAAACAAGGCAATTTAAATCACTAGCTATCATTCAAAAGATGCATTTTATATTTTAATTTCTAATCATCGGTTTTCTGTCGTGTATTTTTTTTTTCCTTTTTGTGTTGTACATTTGACATGTACATCAATGAACTTCCATAAACTTGAAAAAAAAACACACTTTTAAAATTAAAATATGAAGCTAACAACTTTATCATAATTCCTAATTCTTCCCAAAACAAATCAAATACGAATTTTTTTTGAACTGTTCTTGATTCTTCAAGACTGTTCTTGATGTTCTTCGAATCTGCTAAATTTTTCTTCTTGTTCTTCGAATGATATCCAGACAAAGCGAGCCTTTGAAAGACTTCTTAGGCTCTGATACCAGTTGTAAGTCCAGAAAACTACAATCAAATATCACAAACACCTAAACAAGTCACGGAATAACAAGAAAAGATGTAGAAGATGAAGAACAAGTCGTTGGTATTGATTGAAAAGTGCATACGACCACAAAGATCGTCTGGTACACGAACTCCTTGAATTGCAAACAATCAACATCCTAATTCGTTTCTAATGTCTCTAATGTGCTAACCCTAATAATGAACAAAACATGTCATTATATAGGATCCACCAAGAATTCGGCCCACATGGCCTAACCTAATACTATCTAACCCACTAGAAAACTAAGCCCAATAGCTTATTATTGTGTTTGATAAAGATAAGCGTAAACCTACTCCATTATATGGCCTTATATGGACCAAAAACGTTATAAAATCAGCGGTTAGGGACTCAGTGCATTAAACTTTTTTATTTTGGACTCAAGTGGTTAAAACCACTAAAAGACGACGATTTAAAAGTAATTTACTCTAGATCAAAGGTCTGCTTCAATTGATTGACGATTCATCTTTCCACTTAGATGATCTCTGCAGAACCAGTTGAGTGTTTTTTTCTATTCCTTGTTATTTCGTAAATTTATACTTGTGTTCTAATTGGTCGAAACCTTAGGGACGAAAACTGCATCTTACTCCAAAACCTAACAACCCCATCGTCACTTTTCCATTTGTTATGCAACGCTCGATACTCGCTCAACGTTCGTTCGAAAAATACTCGGATCGAATGGCTATCATTCGACTTGATTCGGTTGATAAAACGCTTGGTTCGGTTTGTAAACTAACCGAGCACGAGGAAAGGTCCGATCGGTTCGGTTCGGCTCGTGAACAGCCCTACCTACAACCATGTTTGCGGTTTTGTTTTGGTAGCCTCTATCACCATCATCCGGTGTTATTTTGTCAATGTTTCTAGGCCCGTAAATCATTCCATTTATGGTTGTTCGAACCATTAATCATCACTCCAACAACGGGTCGCCATTCTGGTTTTCACAGCTTCACCGTTGCCTTTCGATTATAATCTGTTGATTGTGGATAGGAATATTTTTTTTATCATCTACCGATTTTGTAATTTCAACTCATAATTAATTCCACAACTTTGCTATGGAAAACCATGCACGTGGCCTGTCTCTAGTTTTGAAAAAAAAAAAAAGATCCACCAATGCCACCAAGTACAAATCTAGTATTTCCCATGGAAATAATTGACTAAAAAGAATTTCATGCGCCCAAGCGAATGCTATTTCTTAAACATTCAATACCTCCTTTTGTGCTCCGTTGTCACGACGCTTCTTCCTTTGCTCTTTTTTTCTTTACGATCACAACAGTTTTTCTTTCTTTTTCTTTTATTCCACCATTGCAGCCCCGCAGCGAAAAGGGGCCACTCCCCTTTCTCAAAAATCGCATCTCAGTACCGCTGTTAAAAAGGCTTTGATACCACTTGTTAAAGAAAATTTGAAGAGGAGAAACAAAGAGGGCACCAGATTCTTGATCTCAAACAAACTAGATCGACACTTTATTTTTATGAATAATAAACGATTATAAGGACTAAATATTTAAAAACTAAACATCCTAGACTAATACGTATTCTAGTTCTTCTTTCATGTAAACTCTAAACAATACTTATCTAAACAAATAATAATAAAACTAAATACTAATAGATAATTCAAATCATAATTAAATAGCTTTAATTATTATTTTACTCGTTTATTCCTTTGACTTAAGATCGGCCGCCCCTTTGAGATCAACCGAACCTCCATGTTGATTGTGCTAATAATCATGACTGAGATGCATCTATAGATCCCAGGAGATCATTGAATCCAACCATCAACAAGAACATAAATTAAGAACAAAGAGGAAAGGATAAACCATAAAACATAACTTGTATAGATCCACACACCGACACCAATATTTACATCATTTGACATTGTATATGTATTTTTTGAACGGAAAATATTATTCTTACTCTATATTACACCAATAATGTGGTGACTTTTTGAATCGCCACATCCTTAAACCCTAATTACAAACGTCGTAAAGGATTTTTAATTTTTAATTGTTATTACCAACTAACCCTTTAACTCTAAAAAAACACATAGAATTACTCAAACTATACTTTACACTAATTACATTTGTGTCAAACCACTAAGGCTATTAGATTTCAGGACCCTAAATCAAGTTTAGAAAGATTTAAATCATTTAGTATCAACAAATGTTTCACAAACCTTAAAATTCAGTTATTAAGTTGTATTATATGTGGATAACTTTTCCAGTTTAGAGTTTGTATATGTGTTTTTGGTTTGATAATGTATTTTTAAAGATTTCTTGAAACATAAATAAGAAAACTGAGAAACTATAATTTTTTAAAAGTTTATGTAGGTTGCAAAAACATTTTGTCACAAAAACAATCTGGTGCAAACTCTGTTGCTAATTGGTTCAGGATATGACGGTAACTTTAAGATGAAATTTCATTTGATTGCTAAAAACAGTCACAAAATTCAGTTCCAACCAAGATTTCGGTAAACGCAGAAACTAGTCACAAAAGTGCACTTGTGACAGTTTTGCAACAGTTACAAACATCAGATCGTAGTAATCATCACTCAAGATATCATAATTCTTGTTTGTTATTAAGATAGAACTTAACAAATGGTATCGATCATGATATATATAATTATTGATCAGTTTCATATATGCCTGGTCCATATGAGCAATTGTTAACAAACAGCAAATAAATAAAGACACAATTAAGACATACAATCCTCGAAGCTTATATTATTGTGTCTCTACATTCTTGTAATGCAGGAGGTGGCTTGACTTCGAAGAGAAGCTTCATTCCATTTAGACAATCCTCTCTGGTGCTCATAACACAACGCTTGCCGATAGCCATTAAGGTTAGGCAATTATTATATCCACAAGGATACATCTCCATAAGTGGATCATTAGGACAACAAGCGTTACACTTTTCTTGAGTCGTGTAATATAGCTTTCGTGATTCCCTTTCAAATCTGAACACTACATCAACAATATAGTTCAATTAGTTAATTTAATTAGCTTGCCTCAGGACATATATAATTATCAACAAACCATGTATAATGTATACCAAGTTTGTCTCCCTGAAAGATTTCCTTATCCTTGATCCAAGCATCTTAATCAACACCCGGGGCCCATCCTTTATCGTCTCCTACTATATACTATTTTGCTCGAACCCAAGTAGCTTGAGCCACTAGTGTTGCTATGAGGATGAAGATGCCCAAATTTTTGTTAGCCATTTTGGTTCTTATTTCAATTCATTCTAGAATACAACTTCAACTTCCAATATATTCAGAAAGAAAGCATGCTACCAATTCTATGCACCATTAGAATTGATGGACACATTATTTTCTTGCCTAATAACACGTTTAAATATTCTAAATTTGGGAAAACCGTACGACCTTCTCTCATTAGTAAATTAAACATATATGTATATATTTGATTCTATCCTTACAAAACTAAAGTAAATGAAACAAAGCAATTTAAATCACTAGCTATCATTCAAAAGATGCATTTTATATTTTAGTTTCTTAACATCGGTTCTCTGTCTTGTATTTTTTTTTCCTTTTTGTGTTGTACATTTGACATGTACATCAATGATCTTCCATAAACTTGAAAAAAAACACACTTTTAAAATTAAAATATGAAACTAACAACTTTATCGTAATTCCTAATTCTTCCCAAAACAAATCAAATACGAATTTTTTTTGAACTGTTCTTAATTCTTCAAGACTGTTCTTGATGTTCTACGAATCTGCTAAATTTTTCTTTTTGTTTTTCGAATGATATCCAGACAAAGCGAGCCTTTGAAAGACTTCTTAGGTTCTGATACCAATTGTAAGTCCAGAAAACTACAATCGAATATCACAAACACCTAAACAAGTCACGGAATAACAAGAAATGATGTAGAAGATGAATAACAAGTCGATGGTATTGATTGAAAAGTGCACACGACCACAAAGATCGTCTGGTACACGAACTCCTTGAATTGCAAACAATCAACAACCTAATTCGTTTCTAATGTCTCTAATGTGCTAACCCTAATAATGAACAAAACATGTCATTATATAGGATCCACCAAGAATTCGGCCCACATTGTCACACCCTCAATATCCACAAGCGGAGTACTACCGCGAGGCGTGTGACTGACTAGGATCATACCACCAATTATAATAAACATTAGGTAAGTAAAGTAAACCAAACGCCTAAAGTTTTCCAAACCAAAGTCCAAAACCAAGTTTAACAGTCAGCGGAAGCATTTAAGTTCAAAACCAAAATATAAGTTTTAAATTTAATAAAGTTTTTCAAGAACACGCAGCGGTTCATGTCCCACAATGACTCCTCCTCCTGTGAAAGCTCCACATAAGCACCTAACGACCTGCAAGGCATGTAACAACGAGTCAACAACAAAGTTGAGTGAGTTCACAGTTGGTTGTCCATTTTAAAGTTGTTCCATAAATCCATAAGTTCTTTCGAAAACCATGAGTTAACCAATTCCGTGTTTCCCAAACCATAACTAGTGGGGGCTACCCCATGTCATCCACTAGACCCGTTACCATATCAACCACTGACTGAAGTAAGTTGGTGCCCTAACGTCAATGTCTATCATCATTAAGTAGTGCCCAGATCCATTAGTTCACGCCCGTCCTCTGCGGCACGGTGTGAGGCTTGTCAAACCTAAATAGCGCTATCTAACTAATGACCCGCTCGCCATTGGCCGGCGATTAAGTCGATATAAATGTGAGGGACTTCATCATAGAGTTTTTTTGGTCTAGTATTAGCGTTGTCACCCTTCAATAAAGAGGATGTAGTACGTGTCCCCAAACCAGGAGATCATGCAGGTTCCGTGTTGTCACCCTTCAATAAAGAGGATGTAGTACGTGTCCCCAAACCAGGAGATCATGCAGGTTCCGTGTTGTCACCCTTCAATAAAGAGGATGTAGTACGTGTTCCAAACCAGGAGGTCACGCAGTTTCTGATTTAACCCTTTACCCATTCCCAACCACCGGGAATCCCATGCCTTATAGATAGTGTGAACTCACCTTTACTTTACTCGGCAGATAATTTACTTGTGTTATGCCAGCCAACCATACCCTATTATAGTTATTAATATTTATTAGGTTTGTTATGCAAGCATTTCACGTATTTATACACATATTTAGCACATAGTATACAACTAGCAACATCACATATAAATTTATGGACCATGTATAAATTAATAACATAGTAATACAATACAATCCAGTTCAAGTGTGCGGCCCACTTGTCAAGTGTGCGACCGCTTTGACAAGTGTGCGGTCATTCAATAATCACTATAAAATGGTGCGGCGAGAGTAATGTGCGATCGGTCATAAGTGTGCAACTTAATTAAATAAGTGTGCGGTCCAGTTCTTTGAGTGTGCGGCCCACTAAGTGTGTGTGGCCCAACCCGTGTACAACCCCAAACATGAGTGTGCGGTTGCTAAGGGTGTGCGAGCAGGTTATTCACATTTGTTGAAATCAATCTAGGTAATCTTCTTACATTAGTTTTTTTTTCATGAATTAGAATATCTTATTTATCATGTGCAACTATCAACCTAATTATCTTGATCAATCTCCAAAAATTTACACTATTAATTATCATACGTTAACATGCACATCATACATGAATAGGGCACATACAGCAACATCATATTTCCTCTTTGTACAAAACAGTATATGGTAAACATTCTAAAATATATTCTTAAATCACATTTACACTAACGTATATTAACTAGTGAATCATATGTTCAATCCTTTCAATAAAGAAAACCCTATTACCTTCCTTATTTCACACATGCCTACATAACTATTATCAAACATAAGAATCTCAATCTGACAACAGTTCAACCACATGTCATTCACCAATCTATTCAAGTTACATGATATATATACATATTTACATAAAACCCCCTAATCAACTTAACAGTTTGTTACCATGATGCATCCTTTCATTTCACCAATCATCACAAACAATCCGCCATAATTATTAGTTACATATCACACGACAGTTGACCTTAACCATAATTCCAAATGGTTTATTGCTATCATACAGGTTATCTACGAATATTCTTTTAACTAAGAGCCACGAGAATTTAAGATATACACTTCAAATATGTACTCAAAACAAACCTCAAACCGTCACTGCCTCTAGCTTCTTGCGCCACCGTGTTTCGTCACCCGAGTCCACCAGCTTGATAACTCTCACCATCATCGTCGTCGTATCACTATCAGTGTCACCGGCGGCCGGAGTCCAGTCGGGCTTTTAGAGAGGGAACAGAGCGAGAAGGTGTGGGGGTTTGTCGATGATCGGATGGAGGATAACCGTCGCCGCTGCCCGAGCCGGCACTGCCACTGTTGTCGCCCCAGAAACAGAGGGAGAGGGGGGGTTGGGGTGTTTGCATGTGGGTGGGTGTGGGGTGAAGCAGCCGAAAAAGGAACTAGAGAGGGGTGTCACAGGTATGATACGTCGCCGGCAGCCGGAATCATGGCCGGTGCACCACCGGCTCCAGTCACCGGATTTCTGCCGTGAAATAAAGGAACTAGGGGGTGTCGGCTGAGACTTCTTTTGTAGGGTTTTTATTGTTTGGAAAATTATTGAGGGGTGAGGGGAAATAAGAAGTTTATATATTATTGTAGGGTTTAGGGGTTTAGGTAGGTTGGCTTGGGCCTAGCCCAAGCGCGCTAGCCCGCAAAATATTATTTGTGTGTTAAATATACTCGGTTCAGATTGTCAGTAAAACAACAAGTTTCTCACTTCGTAGGTTATTATTATTTAGTAAATGAATAATAGTAATAATAATAATATTAACAATTTCGAATGTTACCAAAATACCCTTTTTCTCGGCGGTGAGAGTACGGGTTGTCACATTCTCCCCATGTTACAGGAATTTCGTCCTCGAAATTTAAGCTAAGACATACGATACGCACCTAGCACATGAAGTCACGTATCAAACAAGGTCACATAGCATGTAAAGTCATGTTGCATGTAAATTCATGTAATTCTCATAACATGAAAATTTTCACATAGTTTATTCTTACTTCACATAGCAGGGAATATTATATAAGTTATATCTATTTTGCTCACGAACACTGTGTCGCGATTGTATGTGAAATTTTTGGGATACCTGATTTATCTGAACTTGAGCACAACGCCTAAGTTAATATATAAGTTAACGAAGTTAACGGGGTTTGTGTTCACCCTGTGAAGGTCAGGTGTTACATCATCCCCTACTTGAAATAATTTTCGTACCGAAAATTGTTCTAAAACGATGGCTTGAAGTGAGTTCCGGCGAACTCGATCTATAGATACCTTACAACGCTTTGGGGGGGGGGGGGGGTTGGTCACACCTGGTTCCTCAACGAAGTGATAAAGTTAAGTTTATCAACTAACTATCAAAATTAAACCAACATGTTTAAAAAAATATTCCTCCATGAATATTAGTTTGAAAAGTATTCCTTCCCAATCCAGGGATAGTAGTATTCCAATCTAGAATTTTAAGGCAGTCCCAATCCGGGGGTAGTAGTGGTTCCCAATACCCGGGAATATGTACTTTTCTAAGGACGCGCATGTAACCTCAAGATAGGGGTACCGTATGTATTTCCAAAACCAGGGAAATAGTGTGTTGTCCCAAACTATGGACGTATGCCTTTAGTAAGAGTTGTTAACTTACTTTAGGGTGCGCGTGGTATCAAAAGTTATGTGTCGACAACGCGAACTGGTATAGTAGGTAAACAATCACCAAAACTCTCTTAATAATGGTTGCACATCCTGAGTAACCAGGACTAGTGTACGGTTGTTTCACATAAGGTTGAGTTCCATCAGCTGTAAACGAAGTAGATATTTCCAGCCGTGGACAAAATCAGTAGCACATGCCTGCAGCATATCTTTAGTAGTTTGTTTGGTTCGGCCATTTGTTTGTGGGTGTTAAGTAGTGCTCATGCATGATCATGAGCTGAAGGATTTGTGCATGCCTTGACACAGATCGGACGTGAAACTTAAGTCATATTTAGAGACGATGAGAATCGGCACCCTGCGCCTAGCAACTACTTCCTTCAAGTAGTTGTTTGCAAGATATTGAAAACTTGTCGGTTTCCTTGACCACGAGAAAACGTTCGGTTTTAATCAGGTGATTCCATCACTACTCAACCGATGCCATCTTTGAGTTTGAGTTATTTACCCATGCCCCGCATGGACTTGGCTAAAAGGTTTTTCTCTTTTTCGAGTATGGAGGCTACCGTTCCCAATTCTAGACCGTGAGTAGTGTATTTTTCTCACAACCTTGCGTTGTCGAGTTACGTAGGCAATGACTATCCTTGTGTCGCTTCAGCTAGTGCTTCGAGTACTTGAATGGGCGTACTGCAGCAAGCAGTAATTTCATCAATGCCCTGAACAGGATAGGGTAGAATAGGAGTACCTCATAGTACATCTTTCAATCATTAGAATTGCGAATCCCTGAGCATCTTTCTAATGCTAAGTGATACTCTTTCGAGTTTAAGCCATGAGAGATTTTGTACGTGATTGGAAACTTAGCGTAATGCGGTTTGTTTCGTAGGTGCTCCATGGTAAGGCATAGGTATCGTTCGGATTCCGACTGGTTCTTGGAGTAGATTCGGATGTCGTCGGAGAAATAAGTGAAAATCTGTCAAGGTAGGGTAAATTGGAATGTTAATTCGAATGTCGTGTCTAGGAAGTCGTATTGGTCGCATCGAGTTCGAAAGACAGTGCTTGTGATATCTCTACCTCTGAGGTATTCTTGGTTTGTTGCCCCTCGGGTCATATTCGTAAAGAGTAATTCATTCGAGCGGGGTTTGTGCAGAATAGGGCGAGATAAGAACTTGGGAGTTCGTGAAGTATATCACGAATAGTGAAAACACGCAAGAAGGGTAGTCGCAACCCATGCGTTCAGCTCGAGGAAAAACATAAAGGTTTCGTGATTGGCAGCAAGGGTTTATCTGATGTCAAAGATGCAGCTCATCACACACAAATGGTGTGAGGTTAAAATGAAGAACGTCGTTCACCGATAGGAGTGTTACATCAATATGGTTGGCACAACAAGAACTAGCTGAAGAAGGATGACCGTCGTATAGGTTTGTAGTGTTAAGGTTCACTGAAATTTCCATCAAAGTTTTTGGGCTCCCCTCATGCAAAGGGGGGGGGGGGGAATAATTCACCTTGATCGATGAACTTAGATGAGTTTGTGGTTTATCGAGTAGGTAAGCAACCAAATTCAGAGGAGTTTCCTTAGGTCGTGTGAATGAATCTAAAATATGCCTGTGTAGTCAACAGGTTTCAAAGAAAGGATGCGAAAACATGTTCAAGAGGGTATAATCGTATCAATAACACATAACCATCCTCAGGTTTCAAGATGTGCTCACCAATGATTGAGGGTCGAGCCTTCCAAATTCTCTAAACTAGAGTGAGTTCGTATTAGTGTCTCTGCATGGAGAAGCGAGTCAGTAGTGTCACTGTGGTAAAGGAAATGATGGGCTTGTCTAAGTCAATAGTAGGAATTAGGCATTGCCTTAATCGACAAGCATAGGTCGGTACATAGTCTAGCGAAAAGATTTCACATAATTAAGATAAACCAGTATAGGATCAAAGTGCGACTCTTGTAGTGTAAGGGGAAAAGGGGTGAGGTGAATGTGTAGTTCATCGTGTCCATCTGTAGGTTGAGTAATCCGTATCGCCGTCCTCGAATGTCCCGAAGACTATCCCATCATTAGGAGGCATCCACTTGCTAAGTTGGGTATACGAAGGTGTAAATCAAAGTAGAATAATAATTAACCACCCAACATGGTAGTGGGGGGGTAATCTTGTGATCGGTGGAAATCATGGTATGGTTGTTAGAGTTTCGTTATATCGGTTGCGGGTCAAAGAAACAGAAGGTTGGTGACATTCATACGAAGAATTGAGTGAAACAAAAATCCAACAAATAACCGAAGAATTTCGCCGACTGTTCCGTTCCTCAGAGATAGCTCCAGTAATGGTAAATGGCAGCACGACACGAAAGGAAGGTTCGTTGCATCATGGTCACATGAGTATATCATTGGTCCAAAACAGAGTTTGGATGATAGGGTTTCGAGTGGTACAACGCAAAATACGTGTAACTGTGACTACATCGCTTCTGGTGACGACGGCTAGTGGAGATGATGGGATTCGTTAACATGGACCCGTGGGTATATTGTTCTCCTAAATCCGAGTTCGTTTGGGCCGGTTCTGGTCTACGTGAAAGTCGACGTGCAAACCGAATGTATAGAGGGTCAGATCTGAATTCTAGCTGTAACGGCGACGTTATGTCAAGACAATCGTATGGATAAATAGAACGCATAAAACAGTTGTCGTAGTGGGGTGAGGATAAAACAAGAAAAGAATTTGATCACTACATATCAAGTTTCAAGTAAACATTTGAGTGTCAAAGCGAGCACACTAGGGCTAATAAGGGCAACATGCTACCACGTTAACTAAGCATACCATAAACAGCACACCACACAAAAGTAATCTAGCAAGTAGGCAATATAAACATAAATCATACCACCTAAAGTGTTGAGCCTTGCACGTGGAGCGAAGCGTCGTTGTGGATCATTGAGCACTGAACAGGTTATAGTCTGGTTTTTGTCAAAAAGCTTTTTCCCTTTTTAAAACCAAGTTCACTATAACCTATGGCTCTGATACCAATCTTGTCACACCCTCAATATCCACAAGTGGAGTACTACCGCAAGGCGTGTGACTGACTAAGATCATGCCACCAATTATAATAAACATTAAGTAAGTAAAGTAAACCAAACGCCTAAAGTTTTCCAAACCAAAGTCCAAAACCAAGTTTAACAGTCAGCGGAAGCATTTAAGTTCAAAACCAAAATATAAGTTTTAAATTTAATAAAGTTTTTCAAGAACACGCAGCGGTTCATGTCCCACAACGACTCCTCCTCCTGTGCAAGCTCCACATAAGCACTTAACGTCCTGCAAGGCATGTAACAACGAGTCAACAACAAAGTTGAGCGAGTTCACAGTTGGTTGTCCATTTTAAAGTTGTTCCATAAATCCATAAGTTCTTTCGAAAACCATGAGTTAACCAATTCCGTGTTTCCTAAACCATAACCAGTGGGGGCTACCCCATGTTATCCATTAGACCCGTTACCATATCGACCACTGACTGGAGTAAGTTGGTGCCCTAACGTCAATGTCTATCATCATTGAGTAGTGCCCAGATCCATTAGTTCACGCCCGTCCTCTGCGGCACGGTGTGAGGCTTGTCAAACCTAAATAGCGCTATCTAACTAATGACCCGCTCGACATTGGCCCGGCGATTAAGTCGATATAAATGTGAGGGACTTCATGATAGAGTTTTTTTGGTGTAGTATTAGCGTTGTCACCCTTCAATAAAGAGGATGTAGTACGTGTTCCAAACCAGGAGGTCACACAGTTTCCGATTTAACCCTTTACCCATTCCAACCACCGGGAATCCCATGTCTTATAGATAGTGTGAACTCACCTTTACTTTACTCGGAAGATAATTTACTTTTGTTATGCCAGCCAACCATACCCTATTATAGTTATTAATATTTGTTAGGTTTTTTATGCAAGCATTTCACGTATTTATACACATATTTAGCACATAGCATACAACTCGTAACATCACATATAAATATATGGACCATGTATAAATTAATAACATAGTAATACAATACAATCCAGTTCAAGTGTGCGGCCTAATTGTCAAGTGTGCGACCGCTTTGACAAGTGTGCGGTCATGCAATAATCACTATACAAACGGTGCGGCGAGAGTAATGTGCGATCGGTCATAAGTGTGCAACTTAATTAAATAAGTGTGCGGTCCAGTTCTTTGAGTGTGCGGCCCACTAAGTGTGTGTGGCCGTGTACAACCCCAAACATGAGTGTGCGGTTGCTAAGGGTGTGCGAGCAGGTTATTCACATTTGTTGAAATCAATCTAGGTAATCCAAATATCACTTCTTACATCATTTTTTTTTCATGAATTAGAATATCTTATTTATCATGTGCAACTATCATCCTAATTATCTTGATCAATCTCCAAAAATTTACACTATTAATTATCATACGTTAACATGCACATCATACATGAATAGGGCACATACAGCAACATCATATTTCCTCTTTGTACAAAACAGTATATGGTAAACACTCTAAAATATACTCTTAAATCACATTTACACTAACGTATATTAACTGGTGAATTATATGTTCAATCCTTTCAATAAAGAAAACCCTATTACCTACCTTATTTCACACATGCTTACATAACTATTATCAAACATAAGAATCTCAATCTGACAACAGTTCAACCACATGTCATTCACCAATCTATTCAAGTTACGTGATATATATACAGATTTACATAAACCCCCCTAATCAACTTAACAGTTTGTTACCATGATGCATCCTTTCATTTCACCAATCATCACAAACAATCCGCCATAATTATTAGTTACATATCACACGACAGTTGACCTTAACCATAATTCCAAACGGTTTATTGCTATCATACAGGTTATCTACAAATATTCTTTTAACTAAGAGCCACGAGAATTTAAGATATACACTTCAAATATGTACTCAAAACAAACCTCAAACGGTCACTGCCTCTAGCTTCTTGCGCCACCGTGTTTCGTCACCCGAGTCCACCAGCTTGATAACTCTCACCATCATCGTCGTATCACTATCAGTGTCACCGGAGGCCGGAGTCCAGCCGGGCTTTTAGAGAGGGAACAGAGCGAGAAGGAGTGGGGGTTTGTCGATGATCAGATGGAGGATAACCGTCGCCGCCGCCCGAGTCGGCACTGCCACTGTTGTTGCCCCAGAAACAGAGGGAGAGGGGGCGTTGGGGTGTTTGCAGTTGGGTGCGTGTGGGGAGAAGCAGCCGAAAAAGGAACTAGAGAGGTGTGACAACCCTCAAATTTCAGGTATTGTACAAAATTAATTAATCTTAATTACGTGCTTAATTACTGTGCTTAATTACAACTGATAATTTAGACTGCTTTATGATTCCATATCATATATACATGCATCATATTTATACAGTCGCTCCATTCATTACACACCTACATTAGTGACATACTTGATGCACTTAGCACAGTTGACACACTGAACGGTTGATTCAGAAATAATGCTGACAATGCCAGCATTTAGACAGACAATATTATTATGGCCAGTATGAGCCAGGGATAGAGTACTACACTGGTTTGTAGTGTAGGGAGATGAGGACCATAAGACTGCGTCATTAGGTGATAGATGTAGTGTCGGGAAGTGCCTAAAACATGCGTTAAATACAGAATTCCGCGTTCTTTTATAAAATTCAGCATTTTATTTTACACAAATATTACAGAGTGGTCCTGTGTACTTTCCTAAGTGCCAGGAATGTTTTCGTTACAAAAAGATGCGCATAAGACACTTTACGGTACGATTAAACGCTTTAACGGAACGATACGTAACCGAACAATCAGACATTTTCCGGGACACCAAAATATTTTCAAAAATATTATTTTTATCATTTTTAATTATTTTTGGTCACGAGAAATCCCTACGCGCTATAGAACGTGTCACATACCCACTATACTTGAAAATACCCTTAACCTTCTTATTTAATACCTATTAGTTAACAAAAATTTACACTAAACCCCCCCCCCCCAACCGAAATCAGCCAAGGTCCCATCATAATTATCTTCTTTTTGCCTCTTTTCCCCATTGGCTTAAACCTTGTGCAAGACTTGTAAGGATAGCCAATGTTGTAAGAAAATCCTTCAAATTCCAAGGAAAATAATCATCACTTCAACTCTTACACTCCACTCTTCCCTTCTCTCTCTCTAAATTTCGGTCATATACCCCCCTCCCTCATCACAACCGAAAATCATCACCATCACTCTCACACTCCCATCTTCTTCTCCAAAAGCTCTCATGCAAGGTTGAAGGTTCATCCATTGAAGTGCAAGTTTGAAGGTCTTCACGGAAGCTTGATTCTAGCCTTTGTCATCAACATTTCACCACCATCTTGTCCTAAGATTACTACCCTAGCTTTGTGCTAGAAGTATGTCCCTCCACACTCTTGTTCTACTTTGATTCTTGTTATGTTTGTTTGATTATTCTTGACACACACAAAGCTTGCACACTAAAGAATGAACTTAAAATTCTGCACAAAAACCCTAGATTAAGGGGTTGTATGAAGTGGAAATCTGGATGGTTTAGGGTTGGGTAATGCATGTTTGAGGTTTGAACATTTATCTTTCGATACGCCATGGTTAGAGTCCTTGTTTATGCGTTTTTAAGTCACTTCTACACCAAAACAGCTTGCTGATTGAGTTTTTCCAGCCCCTTCAACAGGCTGTAACGGGTTCATTTTTAATCGAAAAAGTTAAGTTCTGGAGTCTAAATTGTGTAATTTTGAATATCTGAACTAATGAAACTGGAATCGTAATTTTTCGAGACCGTTTACTATTTTTAAAGTATTATTTTGGACAGCAGCTCAAAGCTGAAATAATTCTGCTGAAAAAGTATGTGGTAATCCGAGTCAAAACTTAAAACCTGAGCAGAGTCAGCTCATGGAATTTTTACCATAGATAGTCACGGTTGTTTTTGTGACCCTCCAACTGGAATTTCGACAATCCGACTCACGATTGATTTTTAGTGAATTTTTCCGTAAAACTGCAATCAGAATGTTTCAAATCTGATTGCAGTTGAGTAAAAGATTTCTTATATAAAATTGGTAATGAACTGATGTCCGAAATTTTAACACAATAAATCGTGGATTATATATGACCTACTGTAAAAATTTGAGAATTTTTGGAAAAGGATAACTATTTTATTTAAATACGCGAAAACAGTCCTGTTTTGTGTAATAATTCTGAAAAGACGTAGTTAGAGTATTGCATGTAGATTTGTCGGGTTGGCTGTGTGGGAACACTTAGTGAGATATTGGTAAAAGAAAATGATATGTTTTTATACATGGGCACCTCCACTTACAGAGGAGGTTAAGGCGAAATTTTCGGAAATTATAACACTTAGTAAATATTTACTTTCTAAGACCATAATTCACTATAACCTTAAGCGAACAAATATTTATCACACGAATCTCTAAGTAACACAACTCTAAATATTAAACTCTAAGCCAAGGCACGGCCCGTTCGTCTAATAGACATTAGTACGTGTAGGTTGTCGTGTAGCAGTCAGACTTTGAGATTTCGGTTCAAGACGCATTACGGTGAGTTCATGTCCCCCTTTTCTCTTAACTATTTTCAGTTTTACACCTCGGGGGTGAAATACATGTTACAGATATTTACATACATTTACAGACTTTTATTATGGTATGGTTAGCTTAAGGAGGGTTTTTATTACGCGATCATGTGAGTGGTGGGCACAACACTTAAGGCCATTAATCCTCATAGTAGGACCACGGGACATAAGTGATAGATCTATTTGGGTGTAGCGAGCCCACACCCATGAGGCCGGGGCGGCCCATAGTGGTGACTATGTCTTCATACCGGAGACAAATTTGCTAGGGTTGAGTCTTCCTGCATCATTTCACACATACTATTGGTTTTGCAACCCAATGGTGATCAGGTTTTTCCTTAATTGCTACATACCAGGGATTTTTACTTTTACAGACGTTCAAAAGGCTTTTATATACTTACTTACACATGAACTCGCTCAACCTTTTGTTGACTTTTTAAACTACATGTATTTCAGGGAATTAGTTGGATCTGGAAAGTGATGAAATGTTTAGCTGCGTACCAAATAAGGATGTCATCCGGAGTCGTAGGTTTGGGAAGTGTAACTCCTTCCTGGACGAGTTGCATGTCTCAATCTTTGTGTCGTTGGTAGCTTATCGTCAAGTCTTTTGAATTCTCTTTAAACTAGTCATGATTTTGTAACGTCTATTGTGGTTAACGTTTTTAGACAATATGTTATGCATTTTCAACTATTTTAATGGATGAACATCCGTATTCTATCATATAGCATTGTTGTGATTGTTGCTATGGTATTAAGAAGTCACACCAAATAAACCCACGCTTCCGCAAAAGCCAGGGTGTGACAGCTTGGTATCAGAGCCTCGATCATAGCGAACTAGGATTCATCCTCGAGTCTAGACTATGATCACTAGGGCTCTCACGAAAATGTTTTCAAACATTTTTCAATTGCATACACTAAAAGTCCAGATCCAGGGCACAAACATTTTTACAAACAAAAAGGCACAAATACACTTTTCAAAAATTTTATTTCGGTCTTAGAGACTGAGGGAGTTCAATCTTAGAGATTGGGAAAGATTTAGTCTTAGAGACTGGGAGATTGGTCTTGGAGACCAGGGTAGTCTGAGAGACTAGGGAGTTCGGTTTAGAGATTTGGAGGAATATTATGGAAAGACTAGGATGCATACATGATTTCATTATTATTGTTTACATGCTTACCTTATTTGTGTGCATATGTTGTGGTTGTGTTACAGACACCATGGCATCTTCCGGCAGCGGAGTATCTAATACGAGCGACCCGATGGCCTTTACTTCAGATGACGAGATGGCCACAGACTCGGGAGTCTTCACTTCAGACTACACGAGCACAGACGAAGACGATTTTCAGCCCTTCGCCCTACCAGACTTCGGGGACGATATGCCCTTAGCTGATGGTCCGCCAGGAGAGGATCTACCCATTGTCCCGATCCCTGCTCCTCTCCCTCTTGTAGCAGTTCCCTTTGAGGAACCGCCTCTCGACGTGTTACCTGATGATGATGTCGTTCTACCCATCGAGGGTCCCCCGGAGGGAGACCAGGATGGTGGGGCCCCGGTGGAGGACGGCGTCCCCTTTGTTGATGTTCCAGTGGTTGACCCCGTTGCTCCCATGATTGAGCTTCCTGACATGGAGGTTCACTCCGACTCGTCAGCCTCAGATTCCGATGAGTCAGTAGCTTCCTCTTACCCACCGTTAGGATTCGGTAACTTCCCTCGCATTAACTACGATGAGGATACTGATATGGAGGATGAGTTGGTTCCTGAGGAGCAGCCTGCCGAGGCTCCTGTTCTCCCGGATGATCAGGATCCTGCTATGCCTGCTCCCGTTATTCCAGAGCCCGTCCTCGCTCATGACCCCATTCCTGAGGATGCACCAGCCGTTGCACCCCCTGTCACTGATACACCTACTATTGTACCATCCTCTGCTGAGATCCCAGTTATAGCACCCATACCTGACCCCATCTTTGATGATCTGGCCCCTCTTGCTACCCATATCGACCAGAGATACGCTGACACCCAGAATGGGTGGCTTGAGGAGGATGACTACCCTCCATACGTGACCCCTGTTACCCCCCTTACCGCACCTGTTACTGCACCACCCGGTCCCCCACCTACCCACCCACATACGTCTGGTACCCCGCTATTCCACCCACACCCCACAGATATCCAGCCTATCGATCACCAGATTACCTTCCTACAGGACATTCCCCCGCCCCAACCTGGGGAGGGATCGTCGAGACAGCCCCCCAGCCACACACCATTTGCGACCAGTGATAGCCAGCCTATGCCACAGTTTCCTTATCCCAGTTTTGACCCATCCATGTCCTCTACGGCACCCTTCATGTCTTATTTTTCCCATACTACCTTACCGTTTCCATCTACCCCGCACACGACTCATCCGGTTTCAGCTCCGATGGGCGAGCCACCTCTATGGTCATCACCCCAGGATATGCCACCTACAGGTCCACATCACCCCTACCATGTCGGGCCTTCTACCGAGGATATTCTTGTTTCATTTATGATGCAACAGGAGGCGCTGACCCGGCGCATGCTGGAGCTAGAGAGATCTTATCGTGCTATGGAGGAGGATTGGCTGCTTATGCGCAGTCTACTCTTTTCGCATTTTCCTCCACCTCCTCCTCCACCATCAGCTTAGGGATATATTCGGGGCAACAGGGATTCCAGATCTTCTACAGACAGGCTACTCCTGGTAGGAAGACAGCGCTCGAGCCAGGATTTTGAAGACTTTTGAGACCATGTTTTGATTTTTGATTTATTGGTTATTGTACTCGGACAAGGGTGATGTAGCCCTTAATATATTTTGACACATGATGTGATTGTGAGACTAAAATGGTGATTTTGTTTATGAAACTTAAGTTATAAGTCTTCAAATTTCATGCATTGTTGATTATTTGTTATGGTTATGACATGAGATGTTGTGTAAATAATGAATGTTACTACATATACATATGATTGAATGCTACTATGACCTGACCCACGTGAAACATCCTCTAGAAAATGCCTCCACGACGTGAAGTACGCATGCCGACTAACCAGGCCGAACTACAGGGGATCATCGCGGCTGCTATTGCGCAATATGCCGCATCCCAACCAGGATCGAGCGGAAATCTCAACAATAACAACAACCCCCCGAATGGTAATGATCAGTCATAGGAGACACATTACACTATATTTGGATGATTCTTGTGCGACTACTAATAAATGACATTGCTTGTACAGGGTGTACTTTCAAGCAATTCTTAGATTGCAAGCCACTAAACTTCGATGGCACTGGAGGTGCCGTGGCTTTTACCCGCTGGACCGAGAAGACTGAAACAACAATAAGAATGAGCAAATGTGCGCCGGGACAACAAGTTACATACATCTCTGGGCTCTTCACTGACGGTGCCCTCTCATGGTGGAATCTCCAAGTTCAAACCCTTGGAGAGGCCGCAGCGTACGCCATGACTTGGGCTGAACTGAAAGAGCTGATGCGCAGGAAGTATTGCTCCAGAGCTGAGATCCAGAGACTGGAAACAGAGTTTTGGCATTTAAAGATGGACGGTCCCAAAATCGCAGAATATGTTCAGAGATTCCACGACTTGTCACTTTTGGTACCTTATATGGTTACACCGGAGTTCAAAAGGATCGAGCGTTTCATCTGGGGATTGGCACCCCAAATTCTGAGTATGGTAACCACGTCCAAACCAGCGACAATTACGGAAGCAATTGACGTTAGTGTGGCACTTACGGAGGAGGCGATAAGGTTGGACAAGTTCTCGATTTCTGAACCCAAGAAGAAGGAGACTCATGCCGAGTCAGCTGGCGATAACAAACGGAAGTTTTCTAACTTTAAGCAGAGTACGAGCAATGTAAGCAAGAGGGGTGATTCGAGCACACCGGCCAGAGCCAGAACCGGTGATGAAAATAGAGGAAAGGGTTACATGGGCACTCTGCCCAAGTGTGGTATTTGCCAGTTCCATCACCCCGGTCCATGCCGATTTAGAAAATGTGAGTCCTGCGGGAGGACGGGTCATTTAAAGGAGACATGCTGGGTTGGATCGGGCCAGGGTGGCCAAAGGAATTTCAATAACAACAACCGTGGTAATGGAAACCGGCCACAAGGGAATAATGGGGGAAATGGTAATCGTGGGAATAACGCCAATCAAGCCGGAAATCGAGGAAACAACGGAAATCGAGGTGGAAATGGTAATGGAAATGGCCGAGGGCCAGGATGCTTCAACTGTGGCGACACTGGGCACTTCAAAAGAGACTGCCCGAAGCTGAATCAGGCGCAAGGCCGAATCTTTAACATTGGTGCGAGGGAGGCGCGCCAAGATCCGAACGTTGTCACCGGTACGTTCCCTATAAACCAACGCTTTGCATCTGTTCTTTTTGATACTGGTGCCGATTATAGTTTCATATCGTTAGAGTTTAAGAATATACTTGGGTTGGCCACTAGTAAATTAGACGTTCCATACTCGATCGAATTAGCGAATGGGAAATTAATTGAAACGGGAGAAGTCATCAGGGGATGCATGATAGAATTGGGAGGACACGAATTTAAGCTAGATCTACTACCAGTCGAGTTGGGAAGCTTCGACGTGGTAGTGGGAATGGATTGGTTATCGAGCAACAAGGCCGAGATCGTTTGCCACGAGAAGACCATCCGCATCCCAATGACGGATGAAGAGACGATCATAGTACACGGAGAGAAGCGTGATACGCCACTGAGAATCATTAGCTGTCTGAAAGCTAGAAAGTGTTTACGGAAGGGGTGTGTTGCCTTTTTGGCACACATCGTGGATAAAGAAGCTGCTGAGCCAAGGATTGAAGACATTCCAGTCGTAAGAGAATATCCTGAAGTCTTTCCAGAAGACTTGCCAGGATTGCCGCCACAACGGCAAGTCGAGTTCCATATTGACTTGGTTCCAGGCGCCGCGCCTGTAGCCAAGGCACCCTATAGACTCGCTCCATCAGAAATGCAGGAATTGTCAACACAACTCCAGGAGCTATTAGATAAAGGATTCATCAGACCAAGCTTCTCACCTTGGGGAGCTCCGGTCCTGTTCGTTAAAAAGAAGGATGGTAGCTTTCGTATGTGTATAGACTACCGCGAGCTTAACAAGTTGACTATCAAGAACCGTTATCCTTTGCCGAGAATTGATGACCTGTTTGATCAGCTTCAAGGTTCAAGCTTCTATTCAAAGATCGATCTTCGTTCAGGATACCATCAACTCAGGATACAAGAGGAAAGTATCCCGAAGACGGCATTCAGAACTCGTTATGGACATTACGAGTTCTTGGTTATGCCATTTGGATTGACAAACGCACCGGCAGTTTTTATGGACCTGATGAACCGAGTTTGCAAGCCGTACTTGGATAAGTTCGTGATCGTGTTTATCGATGACATTCTAATCTACTCGAAGACGAAGGAAGAGCACGAACAGCACTTAAGGGCTATTCTAGAGCTACTCAAGAAGGAGAAGTTATACGCTAAGTTCTCAAAGTGTGAGTTTTGGCTACGCGAAGTCCAGTTTCTTGGTCACGTGGTAAATGGAAACGGAATTCATGTTGATCCCACAAAGATCGAGGCAATCAAGGAATGGGAGACTCCAAAGACGCCAACTGAGATTCGACAGTTCTTAGGTTTGGCTGGCTATTATCGAAGGTTTATTGAGGATTTCTCGAAAATAGCTCAACCCCTGACCGCACTCACGCAGAAAGACAAGAAGTTTGATTGGGGTGACAAGCAAGAAGAAGGGTTTCAGTTATTGAAGAACAAGCTTTGTGACGCACCGATTCTATCTCTACCCGAAGGCACGGAAGACTTCGTGGTATATTGTGACGCCTCGCGTCAAGGTTTGGGTTGCGTGTTGATGCAACGCCAGAAAGTTATAGCCTATGCCTCACGTCAATTGAAGATACACGAGAAAAATTACACCACCCATGATTTGGAACTGGGCGCGGTGGTGTTTGCATTAAAGATCTGGCGACATTATTTATACGGCACACGATGTACGATCTTCACTGATCACAAGAGCCTGCAGCACATATTCAATCAAAAGGAGCTTAACATGAGGCAAAGACGCTGGGTTGAACTGTTGAATGACTACGATTGTGAGATCAAGTATCATCCAGGGAAGGCGAATGTGGTCGCCGATGCCCTAAGTCGGAAGGAAAGGATCAAGCCCATAAGGGTTAGGGCTTTGGAGATGATCGTCCAGACAGACCTCCCTTTGCGCATTCGTGCCGCGCAGAGAGAAGCTCTCAAAGAAAGGAACATCGAGGATGAATACCTCCGCGGGATGGAAAAGCAGTTAGTACCAAACGAGGAAGGAACCTTGTGCTTCATGAAACGAATTTGGGTTCCTCTGTTTGGTGGATTGAGGAAGGTCATTTTCAACGAAGCTCATAAGTCACGATACTCAATTCATCCAGGAGCGGATAAAATGTACCAAGATCTTAAGGATTTCTATTGGTGGCCAAGGATGAAAGGCGATGTTGCGGTATATGTTAGTAAATGCTTGACATGCGCCAAGGTAAAAGCCGAATACCAAAAGCCTTCAGGTCTCCTGCAGCAACCTGAAATACCCAAATGGAAATGGGAACAAATTTCTATGGACTTCATAACGAAACTGCCGAAGACACCCAAGGGCCACGACACGATCTGGGTAATAGTAGATCGTCTAACAAAGTCTGCACACTTCTTGCCGATCAAAGAGAAAGACAACACGAGTAAACTTGCGGAGATTTACATGCGAGAGATTGTGGCACGTCATGGAGTGCCTCTCTCAATTATCTCAGATAGAGATGGGAGATTTGTATCAAGGGTTTGGCAATCCTTCCAAGAAGCTTTTGGATCGCAGTTGAATCTGAGCACGGCATTTCATCCGCAAACTGATGGCCAAAGTGAAAGAACTATTCAGACACTGGAGGACATGCTGAGAGCATGTGTAATGGATCTAGGTGGTAGCTGGGATAATCATTTACCATTGGTCGAATTTTCGTACAACAACAGCTACCACACAAGTATTGGAGTCGCGCCATTTGAAGCTCTTTACGGACGCAAGTGTCGATCACCACTATGCTGGGCTGATGCAGGTGATAGACAGCTCGCTGGTCCCGAAATCGTTCAAGAGACGACATACAAGATTGCGCAAATTCGAAAACGCATCGAGGCGGCTCGCGACAGACAGAAAGCCTACGCAGATCCAGACAGGAAGTCCGTGGAGTATCAAGTTGGGGATATGGTTTTGTTAAAGGTGTCACCCTGGAAGGGTGTGACACGCTTTGGGAAGCGTGGAAAATTGAATCCGCGTTACATTGGCCCTTTCAGAATCCTGCAAAGGATTGGGCTTGTAGCATACAAGTTGGACCTGCCTGCTGAACTCAATGGCGTTCATGATACATTCCATGTATCGAACCTGAAACGGAGTCCAACTAAGCACACTGTGGTTATTCCTGCTGACGAAGTTCACATCGACGACACACTCCACTTTGTTGAAGAACCTGTTGAGGTCACTGATTGGAAGACTAACAAGACACGCCGGAGTAGTGTCAAGCTAGTCAAAGTACGATGGAACGCTAGACATGGGCCAGAATTCACGTGGGAACGTGAGGATCGTATGAAGGCCAAGTACCCACATTTATTCCCTAAGACCCCTGCAACTAGGCGTAGGACCTAAAATTTCGGGACGAAATTTTCTTAACGGGGGGAGAATGTGACAACCCTCAAATTTCAGGTATTGTACAAAATTAATTAATCTTAATTACGTGCTTAATTACTGTGCTTAATTACAACTGATAATTTAGACTGCTTTATGATTCCATATCATATATACATGCATCATATTTATACAGTCGCTCCATTCATTACACACCTACATTAGTGACATACTTGATGCACTTAGCACAGTTGACACACTGAACGGTTGATTCAGAAATAATGCTGACAATGCCAGCATTTAGACAGACAATATTATTATGGCCAGTATGAGCCAGGGATAGAGTACTACACTGGTTTGTAGTGTAGGGAGATGAGGACCATAAGACTGCGTCATTAGGTGATAGATGTAGTGTCGGGAAGTGCCTAAAACATGCGTTAAATACAGAATTCCGCGTTCTTTTATAAAATTCAGCATTTTATTTTACACAAATATTACAGAGTGGTCCTGTGTACTTTCCTAAGTGCCAGGAATGTTTTCGTTACAAAAAGATGCGCATAAGACACTTTACGGTACGATTAAACGCTTTAACGGAACGATACGTAACCGAACAATCAGACATTTTCCGGGACACCAAAATATTTTCAAAAATATTATTTTTATCATTTTTAATTATTTTTGGTCACGAGAAATCCCTACGCGCTATAGAACGTGTCACATACCCACTATACTTGAAAATACCCTTAACCTTCTTATTTAATACCTATTAGTTAACAAAAATTTACACTAAACCCCCCCCCCCCCCCCCCAACCGAAATCAGCCAAGGTCCCATCATAATTATCTTCTTTTTGCCTCTTTTCCCCATTGGCTTAAACCTTGTGCAAGACTTGTAAGGATAGCCAATGTTGTAAGAAAATCCTTCAAATTCCAAGGAAAATAATCATCACTTCAACTCTTACACTCCACTCTTCCCTTCTCTCTCTCTAAATTTCGGTCATATACCCCCCTCCCTCATCACAACCGAAAATCATCACCATCACTCTCACACTCCCATCTTCTTCTCCAAAAGCTCTCATGCAAGGTTGAAGGTTCATCCATTGAAGTGCAAGTTTGAAGGTCTTCACGGAAGCTTGATTCTAGCCTTTGTCATCAACATTTCACCACCATCTTGTCCTAAGATTACTACCCTAGCTTTGTGCTAGAAGTATGTCCCTCCACACTCTTGTTCTACTTTGATTCTTGTTATGTTTGTTTGATTATTCTTGACACACACAAAGCTTGCACACTAAAGAATGAACTTAAAATTCTGCACAAAAACCCTAGATTAAGGGGTTGTATGAAGTGGAAATCTGGATGGTTTAGGGTTGGGTAATGCATGTTTGAGGTTTGAACATTTATCTTTCGATACGCCATGGTTAGAGTCCTTGTTTATGCGTTTTTAAGTCACTTCTACACCAAAACAGCTTGCTGATTGAGTTTTTCCAGCCCCTTCAACAGGCTGTAACGGGTTCATTTTTAATCGAAAAAGTTAAGTTCTGGAGTCTAAATTGTGTAATTTTGAATATCTGAACTAATGAAACTGGAATCGTAATTTTTCGAGACCGTTTACTATTTTTAAAGTATTATTTTGGACAGCAGCTCAAAGCTGAAATAATTCTGCTGAAAAAGTATGTGGTAATCCGAGTCAAAACTTAAAACCTGAGCAGAGTCAGCTCATGGAATTTTTACCATAGATAGTCACGGTTGTTTTTGTGACCCTCCAACTGGAATTTCGACAATCCGACTCACGATTGATTTTTAGTGAATTTTTCCGTAAAACTGCAATCAGAATGTTTCAAATCTGATTGCAGTTGAGTAAAAGATTTCTTATATAAAATTGGTAATGAACTGATGTCCGAAATTTTTACACAATAAATCGTGGATTATATATGACCTACTGTAAAAATTTGAGAATTTTTGGAAAAGGATAACTATTTTATTTAAATACGCGAAAACAGTCCTGTTTTGTGTAATAATTCTGAAAAGACGTAGTTAGAGTATTGCATGTAGATTTGTCGGGTTGGCTGTGTGGGAACACTTAGTGAGATATTGGTAAAAGAAAATGATATGTTTTTATACATGGGCACCTCCACTTACAGAGGAGGTTAAGGCGAAATTTTCGGAAATTATAACACTTAGTAAATATTTACTTTCTAAGACCATAATTCACTATAACCTTAAGCGAACAAATATTTATCACACGAATCTCTAAGTAACACAACTCTAAATATTAAACTCTAAGCCAAGGCACGGCCCGTTCGTCTAATAGACATTAGTACGTGTAGGTTGTCGTGTAGCAGTCAGACTTTGAGATTTCGGTTCAAGACGCATTACGGTGAGTTCATGTCCCCCTTTTCTCTTAACTATTTTCAGTTTTACACCTCGGGGGTGAAATACATGTTACAGATATTTACATACATTTACAGACTTTTATTATGGTATGGTTAGCTTAAGGAGGGTTTTTATTACGCGATCATGTGAGTGGTGGGCACAACACTTAAGGCCATTAATCCTCATAGTAGGACCACGGGACATAAGTGATAGATCTATTTGGGTGTAGCGAGCCCACACCCATGAGGCCGGGGCGGCCCATAGTGGTGACTATGTCTTCATACCGGAGACAAATTTGCTAGGGTTGAGTCTTCCTGCATCATTTCACACATACTATTGGTTTTGCAACCCAATGGTGATCAGGTTTTTCCTTAATTGCTACATACCAGGGATTTTTACTTTTACAGACGTTCAAAAGGCTTTTATATACTTACACATGAACTCGCTCAACCTTTTGTTGACTTTTTAAACTACATGTATTTCAGGGAATTAGTTGGATCTGGAAAGTGATGAAATGTTTAGCTGCGTACCAAATAAGGATGTCATCCGGAGTCGTAGGTTTGGGAAGTGTAACTCCTTCCTGGACGAGTTGCATGTCTCAATCTTTGTGTCGTTGGTAGCTTATCGTCAAGTCTTTTGAATTCTCTTTAAACTAGTCATGATTTTGTAACGTCTATTGTGGTTAACGTTTTTAGACAATATGTTATGCATTTTCAACTATTTTAATGGATGAACATCCGTATTCTAT
>JARYGA010018805.1:0-24055 GCA_030545235.1 Helianthus tuberosus
GAATTCACGACGAATGACAAAGTATGGCCCTAATGTGGGCAGCACTTAAACATCCATTGGATAGTTTCAATCGATCGGACATTGAATCGTAGCAGCGATCGAGTTAATACCCTGTATCGTAGCAGCGCCTCACTACCTTAATTTTCGAAATTGAGCAGTAGCACTTCGTTTTTGAGAATTGTTTTCGACACCAGTGAACAGGCCATGATCAGTTCTATTTATAGCTGAAAAATGGGTCTGTCGCGGCCCGCGTGAATCATAAACCGATCCTTACGTGGCCCGCGTGGCCACCTAGTCTACGTGTAGGTTTGCTGGGTCACGAGTAGGGTTGCCAGGTGGATGCCATGTGGCCCGGATGCTTATCCGGTCAAATGTTGAGTTGACGCGGCCCGCATAAGGGTCTGCTTATCCATTACGCGGCCCGCCTGAGAACCAAAAACCTTGTTTTCTTGGTTTTTCATGCATGTTAAGGTTTCAGGGGTCCGGGTTTTCACTTACGGATCGTTTTGGGACATTTTTGAAGATCCTTACAGTTTTCCATTTAGTAATCGCCTCGATCTTGGTGGGATCCACATGGATTCCTTCATGATTGACTAAATGTCCAAGAAACTGTACATGTTCTAACCAAAACTCGCACTTTGAAAACTTTGCATAAAGCTTTTCTTTTCTCAAAAAACTTAGAAGTGCGTGCAGAAGCGCTGCATGTTCCTCTTTGCTCTTAGAGTAAATGAGAATATCATCTATAAAGACGATTATAAATTTATCCAAATATGGCTTACATATTCGGTTCATCATGTCCATAAATGCAGCTGGGGCATTGGTTAGACCAAATGGCATGATAGTAAATTCATAATGGCCATTCCTGGTTCTAAAAGCGGTCTTAGGAATGTCCTCTTCCTGTACCTTTAATTGATGATTTCCTGATCGTAAGTCGATTTTAGAGAAAAATCGAGCTCCTTGCAACTGATCAAACAAATCATCGATTCTCGGTAATGGATACCGATTTTTAATCATGACTTTGTTCAATTCACGATAATCAATGCACATACGCATTAATCCGTCCTTCTTTTTGACGAATAAGATCGGTGCTCCCCATGGCGATGAGCTTGGCTGTATGAATCCTTTCTCCAACAATTCGTCTAACTGTTTCTTCAGTTCCTGCATTTCTGTGGGTGCCAAACGGTAAGGTGCTTTGGCAATTGGTGTTGTTCCTGGTAGTAGGTGGATTCTGAATTCGACTTCCCTGTCTGGCGGTAGTCCTGGTAGTTCTTCTGGAAACACATCTGGAAACTGGGATACTACGGGAATATCTTTCAATTCTTTTCCTTTAGTGTTAGTGATTATGGAAATCAAATATACTAATGATCCTTTTCTTATATAACTGGCTGTTTTCATCACAGAGATGAATTTTGTGGATCTAGAGGGCTTATCTCCTTTAATTGTGATCTTTTCACCTCTTGGTGAATTTACTTGGATTGACTTTTGATCACATAAAATACTTGCTTTATTGGCTATTAACCAATCCATTCCTAATACAACATCAAATCCTGCCAGATTCATTGGGTAAAGGTTTGCAATAAATTTTTGATTTAAAAATTCTATTCTTGCTCCCTGCAATATTTCAAAAATCTTAATGGTTTCCCCATTCGCCGTCTCTACTAGACATTCTTTTGGGAGTTTAGTTAATGGTCGATTGAGAAGTTTGCAAAATGAAGTATTAATAGAACTTTGGTTTGCACCAGAGTCAAATAATACCTTAGCAAAAATATCATTAACTAAAAACGTACCAGCGATTACGTCCGGAATCATCTTGGCTTCTTCTGCAGCCAGAACAAATGCCCTAGCATTTTTAGTATTCTTGTTGTTCATGGCTGGAACTAGTTTTGGACAGTTCGGCTTGATGTGACCTTTTTCTCCACAGTTGTAGCATATCCTATTGTTAGGTTTCTTCCTGTAGTCTTCTTTCTTATGTCCAGATATTTTGCAGAAGTTACAGTATACGGAGCATCTTCCAGAATGCTTCCTTTTGCAATACTTGCAATAGGGTGTAGAAGTAGAACCTACATTTTTCCCACGGCTGGAATTTCCAGAACGGAATTCTTGGGTAAGCTTTTGAGCTAGGTTTCTTCTCTGGTCCTCTTCTCGTGTACGCACTAATTCATCAGTCAAGGTGTTTGCTAGTTCCACGGCTTCTTCTATAGTTTTAGGTCTAGCTGCCTTGACTACATGGCTAATTTCACTGATTAATCCCCAGATGTAGCGGGAGATTAATACTGGTTCGGGTGATGCAAGGGTTGGCACTGTAACAATCCTCAATAAACCTACACCCTCGAATATTTTCCGACGCCATAGTATATTTTAAATTAACTCTATATGTCTTTAAATACAACCCGTATGTGAAAATCGAGCCCGAAATACAGTACAGCATTAAAAACAAGAAAATTTAAGTTAAGGCGGGCCGCGTAAAGGACCCCAGCCCGGTGATGACACGTGTCATCATCGTGTCAAGTCTAGAGGGTGATCCGGACGAGCTACGCATTGACCGGAGGTCAACGCGGGCCGCGTAGACCTTAGTCTACCCTTACGCGGGCCGCGTAAGCACCAGTTTCAGCACCTATATAAGAAAGCAACGGGTTTTCGTTTTCCGTCGTTCATTTCTTTCAATTCTCAATCACAATTCTGAAGTGTAGGCTTTATAGCGGGTATTATACCCCCTAAATAGCGAAGTTCTGCTCCGTTGTAAGTATTATAACCCCTGGATACGTATTAGATACGCTGCCCGATTGATCTAGGGTTCCGTAATGGCTGTCGTGGTTCTGCCCGACGTAGTCATTGGAATGCCGTCTCGGGGAGGGTATTGCTAATGTTAAAATGGGTTATTATACTAACGCGTGTGCATTTGTGTAAATTATAAATTATTCTCAAGAAACCCATACGGAAAATCTAAGACAGCAATGTGAGTAATCCTTCTTTTTGTGTAAACCTTTTTGTGAGTTTATCCTCTTTTATATACTCATTTTTGTGAGTTGATCCACTTTTTGTAAACCTTTTTGTGAACTGTTTATACAAAACCTTAAATGTTTTTCCATGCGAATAGCAGTTATTGAGTATTTATAAGGATACAATTACAGTCGGTAAATTTGGGGTTTTGTATACAAAATTTGTTACAGCCTGGATAGGAGTAACATGACCATAAGTCAGAATGACAGTACCGTGTGGTGGTAATTGATATGACTTGGAAACAAATGTAATTGCGGATGCGCCCTCAATACTATCACTGTGAAATGGTTTTTATTTAAACTTGATTAAACTAGGATTCACTCACCAGTATTTCCCACTGATAAATGTTTTTAAAACGCGTTTCAGGTAACAAAATGTGAAAGCCAATTAGAAGCCAGCTGGACAGCACTGAAGGCTTGGAAAAGTGGCAATAAAGTTACATATAATAAAATAGATGTTTTTATTGAATAAAATATGAATTATTCCTATGAAACGTGTGTACTATGAACTTGGGTTTTATCCCAATTTGTTTAATACTATGAAAATGTGGTATTTTACTCTGATCAAATATTTCCTAACTACGGTCCTGATGAAAATTTCCGTTGCCAATCATGCGATTTCACCGAAACTGGCTCGCGACCGCCCGTTCCCGGGGATCAGGGATCGGGGGTTGCGACAGGCACTATCCTTGCATATTCAAAGAATGTAGTAGTGTAACCCTTACTATCCACTCAAGTTATCCTAAGGTTTTGGAACTTATTTGCTATCTGTTCTTTTTCATTGGGAGGGCAAAATTTCCTTTTTACCATGTTTTTAAATTCCTCCCATTCCATATTGTAAATCCTGTCACTTCCCCTAGACTGGAGGATAATGTTCCACCATTCTAAGGCTGAGTTCTTAAATAAATTGGAGGCAAACATTATCTTATCTTTTTCTGCGCACTTGCTTATTTTTAAGACTGCCTCAGTCTTTTCTATCCAGTGTAGAGCTGCAATGGCCCATTCATTGCCAGAGAATTCTATTGGTTTACAAGACCAGAATTCCTTATAAGAACAACCATAAGACATGGTTCTTCTTCTTTTTGGAATGGGCACTTGAAGTATGGGTCCATTGTTAAAGTTGTGACTAGGTTCTGTATGGGTTCGTTTACTTCCATTACCACTTTTATCATTATTTTCCGCATTCCTAACATTTTGGATAATAGCTGGCATGGCATCCCTAATTCCTTGGGTTACAAGGTGTCGAATTTCACTATTATTTATTTGATTTTCATTATTCTGGTTTTCCGGATTTGTTGCGTCGGCCATCTGGATTTTAAACAATTACCAAGTATTAATATCACAGGACAATATCCAATTCAAACAATCACACGGCAAGCATGTTGATTAAAATCGTCGAGCATTGCGACTTACTCTATTTTATAGTATGCATCTATAATTATTACAATACAACTGGAAAAAAATACAATACTAGTATGCATCACTAACCACAAAATGGTCTATATTACGATATATATATTTTCATTTTTTTTTTCAAACATACACACATATTATATATATATATATATATTATTATATTACTATTATTATTACTAATGATAGGGGTTCATCCAAAAGTCCATATTACGCTCGTCATATTTCCAGACGAGTCGTTCCCCTATTTGTCTCATCCTTTCGCTCTCTTCTAAAATCTCCTCACCAAAGCTTCGGAGTTCTTGCACATTTTCTATGCTCATTGAGGGTGCAAGTGCTGGTATGGGATCTGGGTATTGTGGCATTGGTTCTTCCTGAGGATATGGATTCTCTAGGATTTCCCTAATGTATTCATCATTATCATAATAGGGATCTAGAGGGTCCAGACCTGGGTAAGCTGCTAGGTTTGGCATAGGTTCCTCTAGTATTGGGTAGCGTTGCTGGTAATCCCTATGGTCGTCAAACCACGGGTCGTAGTCTGGGTCTAAGGGATTGGGTGCTGGTACTCTAGGTATCTCATTCGGGTCAAAGGCTGGTGCTGGGATTTGGTTTTCCGAGTTGACTTCAATCTCCATTAGTTGTGTGGGAAACAAGGGTAATGGTTAGGGTGCTATGAGTTGCTCTAAATTAGGGTCTGCAGCTGTAGTTGCTAGAATATGAAAATTTGCTAGACTCCTATTGAGCATATCTTGGGTGTGAGCATCTGTTTCTCTCTTAGCGGCTGCTAAAACTCGTTGTTGTTGTAACTTTTTCATCCTCTTCCTACGTTCATGCGCACCTCTGCTAAACCATCCTCTCTTTTTAGGAGGGAATGGCTCTTCAGATTGAGCCTTGAACACGAATATCCCATCTTCATTGTCAGCTGAATACCTTGAGAGGGTAGGCTGTGAAGAAGTACTTTCATTTCGAGGTGAGCTGGATAACTGACGGTAGGCATCGGAAGGTCCTTGGTCGCTCATACTGTAAACTAACAAATAGTCAAATAACACATAACAATAAAATACAGATATGCACGTATTTTCGTAATTAATTTCCTAACATTTTAAATAATATCTTGGTGTCAGCAGAACACTTCTATGGCTGAATCAGTGGCTTAGCTCTAATACCACCTTCTGTCACAACCCCCGTCCCCTAAATACCCGGGAACGGGCGGCCCCTGCCAGTTTTAGTGGTATCGGAGATTATCAGTTTGGTAGCGGAAATTACATCAGGACCGTAGTTAGAAAATATTTTATCAGAGTAAAATACCACACTTTTATAATATTAAACACGTGGGAAATTCCCAAGTTTTCAGTACACACATTTTTATAGGGATGAACCCTATTTTATTTAATAAAAACATCTCTTTATTTAGGTAACTTTTATAACCACTTTTCCAAGCCTTCAGTGCGGTCCAGCTGGCTTCTATTTGGCTTTCACATTTTGTTACCTGAAACGCGTTTAAAACATTTTCTCAGTGGGAAATACTGGTGAGTGAATCCCAATTTAATGAAGAAGAGTTTTATCCTTTAACAGTATTGAGAGCGATTACAATGTTTATTTCTACATAATTACTCATTCAGTACTGTCAATCCTGACTGGTGGGTCATATTACCCATTGGCTATCTCGTTGTCCAATGGTAACGTGTTCCACATTTTGTATACAAAACTCCAAAAAATAGTTGGCCAATAAAGACCGCTATTGAGCACTTTGTGGCCAGTTTTATGACCACTGAAATGGCCCCCACAAGCAAATGAATGCAAGTGCATCAAGACACTAGGAATCTCCTCGTCGGATATGCATCTTCTAACGACTTGATCCGGACATATCTTGAATAAGTCCGGTTCTTCCAATGTGTAACACTTGATTTGAGAAAGGAAGTGCAGCCTCTTCCTTCTATCCCAATGAGCTGGCAAGTCACCTGTAACCAAATAGTTAACAATATTAGCATACCATGGTAATGTTGAAACTTTTAAAATTTGCTCATCTGGGAAATTCTCTTTAATTTCCACACGAGAAAAATCCTCCTCCACTATCAATCGAGACAAGTGGTCCGCAACCACATTCTCACTCCCTTTCTTGGTTCGAATCTCCAAGTCAAATTCTTGTAGCAAGAGAACCCATCGGATTAATCTCGGCTTTGCATCCTTTTTATCCATGAGATACCTAACTGCAGAATGGTCAGAATACACAATGACCTTAGTACCCCATATATAAGCACGAAATTTATCTAACGCATATACCACCGCAAATAGCTATTTCTCGGTAGTTGTATAATTTAATTGTGCATCCGAGAGAGTCTTACTTGTGTAGTATATGGCAACCGGTTTCTTATCTACCCGTTGACCCAACACGGCCCCCACCGCATAATCACTTGCATCACACATAATTTCGAATGGTAATGACCAATTTGGTGATTGCAAGATTGGGGCCTCAACCAACTTTTGTTTCAAAACGTCAAAGGCATTCTTACAATTTTTATCAAAAACAAACTGAATGTATTTAACAAAAGTTTACACAATTGTCGCAACCCCCCTCCCCTAACTACCCGGGAACGGGCGGCCGCGGCCAGTTTTAGTGGTAACGGTGATTATCAGTTTGGCAGCGGAAATTACATCAGGACCGTAGTTAGGAAATATTTTATCAGAGTAAAATACCACACTTTTATAATATTAAATACGTGGGAAATTCCCAAGTTTTCAGTACACACATTTTTATAGGGATGAACCCTATTTTATTTAATAAAAACATCTCTTTATTTATGTAACTTTTATAGCCACTTTTCCAAACTTTCAGTGCTGTCCAGGTGGCTTCTATTTGGCTTTCACATTTTGTTACCTGAAACGCGTTTAAAACATTTTTTCAGTGGGAAATACTGGTGAGTGAATCCCAGTTTAATCAAGAAGAGTTTTATCCTTTAACAGTATTGAGAGCGATTACAATGTTTACTTCTACACAATTACTCATTCAGCACTGTCAATCCTGACTGGTGGGTCATATTACCCATTGGCTATCTCGTTGTCCAATGGTAACGTGTTCCACATTTTGTATACAAAACCCCAACATACCGGCAGTAATTGAAGAATTACAAAGACTCAATCACTGCTAATCACTTTGTAAAATATTTAAGGTTTTGTAAAAATAGTTTACAAAAAAGAGATTACTCACATTGCTGTCTTAGGGTTTTCCTTAAGGATTTCCTGGTGATTATCTATTAATTACACAAATGCACATGCGTTAGTATAATAACCCAATATTTACATTAGTAATACCCTCCCCGAGACGGTATTCCAACGACTACGTCGGGCAGAACCACGACAACCGTTACGAAACCCTGGATCTATCGGGCAGCGTATCTAATACGTAACCGGGGGTTATGATACTTACAACGAGGTAGAACTTCGTTATTTAGCGGGGTATAATGCCCGCTACTACTTCAAATATTCAGAATTTTAGAGAGAAAGTTGATTGTGGGACGAATTGTGAACTGAGGCCAACGACCTCTATATATAGTGCTGATCTCGGACTCCTTCGCGGCCCGTGTAAGCCGAAGGATGATCCTTCGCGGCCTGCGACATAGGGTTGTAGGGCCTAGCTATAACCAGTCATCACTTATAGGCCCGACACACTGCACGACACGTGGCAGCACCGGGTGCAGCCTAATCGCTTAACAGTCGTGCCCCGCGTAGCCCGAAGGCAAAGCCTTCGCGGCCCGCGAGCTACCCCAAAATCTTGTTTTTATTTAATTTTTAATTATATATGGTATTTTGGGCTCAGTTCTCACATACGGGGTGCATTTTAAGACATATAGGGTCATTTTAAATATATTAGGGTGTCGAAAATTATTTTGGAGGGTTGTTATAACAATGGTTTCGAAATATCACTAAACCCCTTAATAAACCTTCTATAAAAACCCGCATGTCCCAAGAATGACCTAATACCTTTAATGCTCGTGGGATATGGTAGTGTAGAGATCACTTTGATTTTTACATGATCTACCTCTATCCCACGACTCGACACCACATGTCCCAACACTACCCCTTCTTGAACTATAAAATGGCTCTTTTCCTAACTCAAAACCAAATTAATTTCAACACATCGTTTTAACACTTTCTCTAATTGGTTTAAGCAAGTTTCGAAAGATAAACCAAAAATGGAAAAATCATCCATAAATATCTCCAAAGCTCCCCCACCATATCCGAAAAGATACTCATCATACACCTTTGAAATGTGGTGGGGGCATTACATAATCCAAATGGCATTCACCTAACTGCGAAGGTGCCGTAGGGACACGTAAAAGTAGTCTTTTGTTGATCTTCTGGATGAATAGCAATTTGATTGTATCCGGAATATCCATCCAAGAAACAATAAAATTTTTGTCCGGCTAATTTTTCCACAATTTGATCAATAAACGGTAAGGGAAAATGATCTTTGGAAGTCGCGGTATTCAACTTCCTATAATCAATGCAAACACGCACCCGGTTACCGGCCGGGTGGCTACCTCCTCACCTGCGTCATTTTTTACGACTTGTATACCTGCTTTCTTTGGGACGGTTTATGTCGGACTCACCCACTGGCTATCAGAGATGGGATAAATAATACCCGCATCAAGCCACTTTAACACCTCCTTTTTGACAACTTCCCGCATGTTCGGGTTCAACCTTCTTTGTGCATCGCGGGCGGGTGTTATGGTGTTGTCAGTGATGATCTTGTGCATCACTATTGAAGGACTAATACCCTTTAAATCAACAATGGTCCACCAATAGCCGCCCTATTGGTGACCAATACCTTCATTAACCTCTCCTCTTGCTCTGTCACACCCCGATATTTCCACGTATTACCGGTGGGGAGTATCGTGACGTAGTTGATATCATCATAGTCAATAATCACAGTTCAATGCACAGCGGAAGTCTTAAAGTAAAATATATTGCAAACCGAATGAAAATATCAAGTATTACAAGCGGAATGTAAAGGATCCACAGGCGGATCAAATAAAAGATAAAAGCAACATTGTTCAACAGATTCTTAACATCTAAGCTTGCAAAACTCTTTATTGATGCTAGGAGTAGCCAGCCTATTTCGATTAGTACCTGCACTTTAACCTTTTGGAAAATACGTCAGTTTACACTGGTAAATACAATTAACCGACTCATTTTGAAAAGAGTTTAAGAAAATTTATTTGAATGCACAAGGCACAAAACATCTTTTATAACTCGGGATAATTATTTATATATAAACTTGTAAAAGAATTACATGTTTGATATACGTTCAGTAGCCCGGGCTGAATGCCGGATTAAAGATTAATTGACACACCACATAATATAATCCCACGGCGAGTTATTCTCGAACAGGCGGTTATATCTTTTTATATACGCACCGACAGGTGTATGCCTACACCCCTTGCTTAGGTCGTGGCCATTTCAATGAATGATGCCAAGGATATCCGGGACATGGTCATTAACCCCCCAAAGGCTTTAAGTAAACATAACAGTTTAAACGGGTCATCTTAATAAATTAACCTTTATATGATTAAAAATTCAATGCCCGACCAAGCGGTATTTTATAAACCGTACCCCAAGCCCGTATAAGGGAAAATAAGTTAAAAGTATTTACCTGAGCAAGTATATATCACAATCAGCGAGTGCAAGTATCTTTTACTGGTCTCCTAATCTGGAACGAAGGTTTTAATAACCTATTAGATTCCTAACGGGTCTTAATTAAGTCTAAAATTAGACCGTTAGTTTTAAAGGAAGATATACGGTTCAAGCGCACGATTAAGCGAAGACCGGATTAGAACGTGGTTTAGACCCGACAAGTTTGAAGACTTGTATAATACGGGTAAACTAAACACATTCTGGATTTTGAGATAAAAATGATAAGGTTTGACCCGTTTCGGTTAGTTTATGCAAACTAGTTACATAAACCGTACTGAATGCGATAAATACATAACGGGTAACCAAATGAGTCATGAACAGGTTTCCTAAGTTAATATGCCTTAAATATGTTGTGATATCAGTAAGATACCTCCCATTATGCCCAAAATGGTTTTAAACTCAAATTATGCCCCGTAGGGGTATTTTGGTCATTTTAAAGCTTATAAAAGAGTTTAAATATTAATCTGAGTTCCAGGTCTGATATTATCAATAAAAATATTTATTTTTGTAAGTCATAACAGTAGGGTATTGCATATATGTGAAATTTATCTTTTATAACCAAACTATGCACCGTAAGGGCATTTCGGTAATTTCACATAAGCTTTAAAGGTCAAAATTAGAATTCTGAGTTCAAAACTTTTGCTTACTGTTTAATTATAAAAATTTACTTAAAACATCAGTAGGTATTAAGTCTGATATGCCAAAAATAGTTTTAACTCATACTATGCGTTTAAAACGCGTAAAAGTCGTTTTAAGCGATTTTCGGTTTAAAATAAGAAATCTGAGTTTTTGATCAGTTTATAAAGTTCAAAATGTTTTATTTATTATATAAAATCAGTAGCAAAAAGTTTGGTGTCAAAATATTATGTAAACCTCATTTTATTCAAGAAAATGGTATAACCGACAATTACCGAATTATAGCAAGAACCCTATGTTATGCTCAGCTTAAAAATAAATAAAAATCTTCAAAAATCCCAAAATATTATATTACATTAGTGGGTAAAGAGTTTGGTATCAAAATTTGGGTTTAGATAGGCTTTATGCTAATTACGCCGTTTAATTAATAAAAAGCTTCTTAATTACGATATTGAGCATAACTCCTAATCTAGACCTCAAACTGATGTCAAATTTTTAGGACAAGTTTATAAATCAGTAATGAAGGTTTATGTCCTCTCATATTTTCAAAAATCTCGTTTTAAAGTCAAAAGGGCATAATGGTCAACATTTAGGCATATAACGGAAACATGCAAATGAATCGGATAACTAAGGAACCAAGTTGTATAACCTCAGAGGGTTACACTAACCTATAACCCGGTTCTAATAGAGCTCTAAGGAATTTCAAAAATATGCTAAATCGGGTCAGAACTGAAAGTCAAAGCAAAAGTTTACTTTTGCGACTTTCGGTTCCGAACCGAGCTTAAACTGAAAATTGTCGGGTTGAACATGCTTAGACATGTTCTTACATTATTTACCAAGTTATATAAGTGATAAAACAGGTTCCTTAGCTTCTACATTGTTAATTATGTGTTTATGTGAAAATTTGCTTTCTGTTGACTTTTTATAATTAAGTTTGACATGACAATTGACCTAGTTAGAGTGGGAATCAGAGGGTGCCCTTTTAAGGGTTTATTACCCACATAATTACCAACTCAAAGCTACTTTTAATTCGAGAATTGACTGGACCATTAGTGATTAATCACTAAGTCAAACCCTAATTACGACGGTTTGACTTTAGGCCATTAAACTAATTAAAACACGATTTAGAGAGGTTAAGGAAGCTTACAAAGGTCCTAAGCACGATTTTGGAACATAAGAAAACTTGCTTGAGGATCAGGAAGCTCCAGAGAAGTCTTGAAGTGATTTTGAAATGAACAAGTGAAGTGTTGCAATAAACATGCTCTTATATAGGACCTTAGAACTCACAAGATCAATCCAACAAAGCCTATAGATGATCCCTGATGAATTCCAAGTGTCCCTATGCATGAAATACCATCAAACAAGCCCCTAGAATCGAATACAAGGCTTCTAAGGCGGTGCAACCTGTTGTACTCGCATCTGTGCATGAAATCTGTCCAGGTCAGGCCGTCGCGTCACGCGACGGCAGAGAGTGAAGGTGGTGGCGCAGCGCCAGCACCCTGCTTACCAGCAATTCAAGTTTCAAACTTGCTGTTTTCACCCCCTGAACCTTTTAAAACGAGATAATTTCCATTTTAAGCACATTTAACCCATGAAATTTATATTTTTGTGATCCATGATGTATAACCAAACATCGTTAGGTCCGGTTTCGTTAAACGATAACCGAAAACACAAGTTTTGCCTTGTTGACGCTTTTAACCCCTTAATTACGAAAGTTAACGTATCTTCCTCATACGATATCAAAACCTTGTGAAATTTTTATCACTTATTCTTGGGAGTATAATTAACCATTACAAGGCTCCGGGTTTGCTAAAAGGTCACTCAGAGGTATAACTTAAACATGTTGACACTTTTAACCCTCGCGTCTTGTAAACTTTCACTTTCTTTCACAAACGGTTTCATACGCTTCATGATTCATTCGTTTAAGGGTATAAACATCGTGTAGGGTTTGTTAAAAGACATAATTATCAAATGTTGACACTTTGAATCCTTATATACATATATTTTCTTCGTTTGTCAACTTTCGTCCCTCATATTCAATTCGTTACACGTTTAAATTCCATAACACGTGTCTTCATTATATTGGTCGTGATTTTACGAGGTGTTACATGCTCCTTGGTCAAGTTTGATGCAATAATGATCGGGAGCATGTTGCCTTCACCAACATAAGCATACTTAAGATGCTTTGGCAACACTTTCAACTCCACTTCCAGCGGCTCCACCAATGACGGCTTCAACTTCATGTCAATGGTTTCCGGTAAACTCTCTACTTGGTGCGTCCATGTCGGTTTCCCTTCTTTTACCGAAAGCACCTCCAAACTTCTCACCTCCTCGTCTATGCTTCGATTCATCTCCACCTGTGACCTATCAAACATAGAACAATCCTCCATTGTGTTTTCCTCATCTACAACAGTGTCGCAGAGAGGTATACACCTGTCAACAATGTCTGCCATATAGCATTCATCATCGACTGAAGGAGTCGTCAATCCCGAAAAAACATGCAACCTCAACCTTCGGTTTCCAAATGTCATGTCAACCGTTCCCGTTTTGCAATCAATTTGAGAATTGGCGGTTGCTAGGAACGCTCGACCCAAAATCACCGTAGGTTGTTTGGTTGGGTCCTTGGCCACATAATAAAGCACTAGAAAGTCCACCGGATAGTAAAAATCCTTGATTTTTACTATCACATCCGAGACTATTCCGCGGGGTAGTTTGGGTGTCAAATCGGCTAACACCACGGTGGTGTTCGACGATTGAAGTGGACCAAACTCGTATTGATCATACAAACTACCCGGTAGAATGCTCACACTAGCACCAAGATCTAAAAGTGCCCGGTTGATTTTAAAATCGCCTACTTGAATTAAAATGATAGGCGCACCCGGATCTTGGAGCTTGGGTGGAAGTACACCCGAAAGAATCGAACTTACATTTTCGGTTAAATCTATTTTTTTTGGAAATTTGTGAGTTCGTTTTTGAGTACATAATTCTTTCAAGTACTTAGCATAAGACGCTACTTGCTTGATTGCATCCAAAAGAGGTAAATTAATTTTTACTTGTTTGAAAACTTCCAACAACTCTTCTTGCTGTGGACCTCTTTTGTTTACAACCTTCTTCACGGGTCCCTTCAATGCTTCGGGATAAGGGGCGGTATTAACCTCCACACCCTTTTTCTTAGCCTTAGGGACGGGGATGGTCACAACGGGTGTGTTATTATTAATTTTTAAATCATTTTTGTTTTGACCCGTTTAACCATCCCCACACTCTTCATCACTAGCATCTTCCACCACCCCTTCAACAAACTGGGGTGATGGTGTTTGACACCATTATCTACGACTCGACCACTACGTAAAGTTATTTTATTAATTGGTACCTCACGTGTGTTCTTCGAGCTTGACCCTTGGTGCTTAGGGTTCACCGTGGTGTTACTTGGAATCTTTCCCATGCTCCCCCTCATTTGAGCCACTTCCTCCGCAAGTTGGCCCACTTGCTTTGCCAATGCCTCATGTGATTTGTCCCGAATCTCATTCTCTTTCTTGGACTCTTGCATCATCGAAAGCATCGCATCCATCTTTGCATTCAAATCATTACCACCCCCTTGGTTGTTTGACCCACTTCCATTACCGCTTTGATTGCTGTAAATGAACAAAAGAAACAAATATGCAGCCAAATCTAACATAAATACACGAAAAGGAATAAACGTGGCATGCCCGACCACTCGACAGCAACTTCCCAAGCAAAAACAAGAAAAACAGAAGGCTGACCACGGCCCCGTGGCCAGCGGACACGGGGGCGTGGCCAGATGTCTGCAGAAAGGACAAAGCTATAGAAGCTTCTATTCCCGACACGGGGGCGTACCCAGCTCAACACGGGGCGTGGTCAACGCTAAGATTCGCAGAATCCAAGCAAATCTTGATAGTACAGATACGATTCTACACACGGGGCCGTGCCCAGCGGACACGGGGCGTGTGGAGCTAATGCAGACAAACTGCAATTAATGAAGAAAGAGAAAGTGGATGGACACGGGGCCGTGTCCGGGCTTCTGTGCAGGCTATAAATAGAGGTGCTTGGTTCACTTCAAAGGCATTCTTTGGCAAACCACCTCTCTCCCACTTCACCCACACTCCACCACCACTACAACCCACATCCACCACCATCATCCATCATCCATCATAGAGTGTGTGTAGTAGTCTCGGGATCCAAGATTGATAGTAAAAGTTCTTGACAATCAAAGGCCATGTTTGCCTAAGTCTCTTACATCACTTGGTGAAGACAATCATTTAGTGTAATACTTTTGATTTTTTATCTTTTCGCACTTTTTATTTGGTTTTGTATTAATGACTTTAATAATTAGTTTCTTATGTTGAAGGTGAAACTTCCTTATCATTTGTCCGTGGTGTCTTGGCATTATTTTACTGTCTATTAAAATAAAAGATTTACACCATTCATATCTCTACGGTCTATATAGAGATATGTTGGCTACCTGGTCGGGGGTTAAGGGAATGGTTTGGTAAGGTTCTTGCCTTGTTCAGTGTATAGATCCTGCAAGGACCTGGGTCAAGCTTACTAGGACCTCCTTCAATACCCACTGGTATTGGATGGCGGGGGTGCGAATAGCTTGATCCCCTCATATGTAAACTACTATTAATACATTAACCCGGCTACTTGGGATTGTATCCCTGCTGACTCAAACCACTTAGCCGAGGGTGACGTCACCTTCAAAAAAGGGGCCTACCACATTACGCATTAATAACTTAATTAATTATCTTTCAATATTCCAACCCTATAGGATTGTATCCTTGCTGACTCAAACTACTGCGTTGAGGGTAACGTCACCTTCAAAAGAGGGGCCTACTACTATAACTAAGATAATCTCTTAAAAAGTGCAAAAGTGCGGAAATCATCAAAGGTTACACTAAAGGCGAGTCGGATCCAAGTGATTCATCTTGTCTATCTGTTTTTATTTTATTTTTGTTTTCAGCATTTTTAGTTTTTATTTTCATGTTTAAAACCTTTTCTAAACTTTTTTATTTGATTAGACGTTGAGGATAAACTGGTCTTAAAAGCTCTTGTGTCCTTGGACGACCTCGGTATCTTACCAACGCTATACTACGCTCACGATGGGTGCACTTGCCCATATGTGTGTTTAGTGTTAGTAGAATATCGTGTTTTATAAATTTTAAACTTGACTAAAGTGTTAAAAAGGGCTTAAAATATTAATAAAAATATATCACGCTACACACGCATCAAGTTTTTGGCGCCGCTACCGGGGACACAAGGATTTTAAGAAAGTTAGGAATCAACGGCCTAATCGTTTTTCTTATTTTTCTGTTTTTTTAGGATTTTTCTTAATTTTTCAGCTTCTGTAGACTGCAGCACGGGGTCGTGCCTGGTCGGACACGGGTCGTGCCCAGCATCGTTACTGGCAGTTTTTATTTTCCAACTTACAGAGTACTGAGCACGGGGCCGTGTTGGTGCAGCACGGGGCCGTGTCGAACTCTCCAGTAACAGGGATCCGGAAAACAATCACTGTAACTCCGACCACGGGGCCGTGTTCAGCTGAGTACACGGGGCCGTGGTGAAACTTCTGACCAACAATATTTTTGTTTTTATCGCAGGACTTGGAACCCAGGCGCCGCACCTGAACTTCCTATGCAGTGCATGAGCTCCAGCTCCAATAAAGACATAAAAGAACCTCTAGACGAACCCGAACACTTTCTAAGAAAAAGACTTAAAGCTAAAAGCCAAGAGGAAGTTTCGGGGGACCCACTTCCGATGGCGGATCAACGTACCCTAATGGATTACCTACGGCCCACATTAGGTAATCTCGGTGCCGCTATCAATGCACCGAATGTCGATGCCAACAACTTCGAACTTCGGTCGCATTTAATCCAAATGCTCCAAAACTCCGCAACCTTCCATGGGCTTGCGGACGAAGATCCCCATTTACATATTACCAACTTTTTGGAAATATGTGATACTTTTCGGATCAACGTAGCATCAAACGAAGCCATTCGCCTCCGAATGTTCCCATTTTCGCTAAAAGACCGAGCTAAGGCTTGGCTTAACACCCTCCCAGTTGGATCGGTAAATACCTGGGATGAACTAGCCCAAAAGTTTTTGTATAAGTATTTCCCTCATTCTAAAACGGCTAAATTAATGACTGAAATTAATACATACTCACAAGAGGACGGGGAATCCTTATATGAAACTTGGGATAGGTTCATAGAGCTACTAAGAAAGTGTCCTCATCATGGTCTTGCGGTATGGCAACAAGTATCCACTTTCTATAATGGGTTATTGCCACACACAAGACAAACACTTGACTCTAGTAAGGTTGACGAAAACACCTCTTTACAAGCCCAAATCGAGGCCCTCTCTTCAAAAATCAAAAAGTTAGAAATGGAAAAAGCGGCCTCGGTTATGGCTTGTGAAGGGTGTGGTGGACCACATGAAAATTGGAGTTGTATGAAAGAAATGGATAATCAAACGGAAACGGTAAACTACATTGATAATAGACCTAGGCCGGCAGGTCCCCCGACAGGTACCTACAACCAAGGATGGCGTAACCACCCTAACCTTGGTTGGAGTGAACCCGGCAATAGTAGTAACCAACAAAATCAAAATCAACGAACAAACTTTCAACAACCAAGAAATGAGTCACAAAATTTCTCTCAACAACAACAAGGGGGGCGAGAAAGGCTTGAAGATACTATCTCACATCTCATCTCTGACACCGAAAAGAAAAACTCGGATCGATTTCAACAAATGGAATCGAACTTTAGAAATCAACAAGCTAGTATTCAAAACATTGAAAAACAATTAAAACAGCTAGCTCAAAATTTCTCCGAGAGACCACAAGGTGCGTTACCCAGCAATACCGAAACCAACCCAAAGGCGCAAGTACATCTCATCACGTTGAGAAACCGTACCGTAGGTCCCGAGGAGGCTCCGCTACCTCCAACTGAAAAGAGCCCGTTTAACCAAACCACAACTTCACCGACACCCCAAAAAGAGACGAATCGTCCACTGAATCAAGAGCCGACCAAGAATCCTCCGGTACCCTACCCCGGTTGGTTACTTCGCCAAAAGACCGATGAGCAATTCACAAAATTCATAAACTTACTAAAACAATTGCATGTCAATATTCCATTTGTAGAAGTCCTCACTCAAATGCCTAAGTATTCAAAATTTATGAGAGACTTTCTCACTCACAAAAGAAAAATTGAATCATTGCAATTAGTTAATTTAAGCGAAGAATGTTCCGCCTTGCTACTCAACAAACTCCCACAAAAGAAGATCGACCCCGGAAGCTTCACCATCCCTTGTTTAATTGAGGGATCACCCATACGTAATGCACTAGATGATCTTGGGGCTAGCATCAACCTCATGCCCGCATCAATGTTCGACCGAATCGGACTAGGGAAAACAAGCCCTACAAAGATGAGCATACAACTCGCCGATAGGTCCATTAAGTACCCACAAGGTGTCACCGAAAATTTGTTGGTAAAAGTCGGAGACTTTGTCTTCCCAGCCGACTTTGTCATACTAGATATGGAGGAAGATACCAAGGTACCGCTTATCTTAGGAAGACCATTCCTAGCCACCGCCCACGCAATGGTGGATATGAATTGTGGGACATTAACATTAAAGGTTGGGGACAAGGAAATGGAATTTGGGATGGGAAAAGAGTAGAAGACGACGACCCGGTCAACTACATGAAAGTCATAGAGTCAAGTTTGGATGATGATCTCCGACGGTGCAACATGGGATGCAAAACATCCCACTTGGGCAACATATGACTGATTTTGGGTCTAGCCAAGGACCCTTATAAACGTGGTGCACCACGGAGGCATTCCGCGAAACTATCCTTAGTATTAATTTAGATTAACTTTTATGCTTTCTAGTTTAGTTTTAATTTTCAGGAATAAAACACACTCGGAATGATGGAGGTTACTGAGGGAAACTTGAACCCACACCCCATGCACAAAAACAGAGCCTCCCGACAATTTTTCTTCATTACAGCAAGTTCAGCACGGGGCCGTGCTCAGCCCAACACGACCTGTGCTCAAGGTTCTGCAGAAAACGCCCAGTTTAGATAACTGGACACGGGGCATGTTCACTGAACACGCCCCCGTGCCCAGCCTTCTATAAACTATGATACTGGCAATCTGAACGCGGGGTCGTGCCCGGATCAACACGGCCCGTGTCTAGACGCCCAGTAACATAAATTTTTGTTTTTAAACACCTTTTTACACATTCAATCAACCTAAATTTTTTTTGGGACACATTGAGGACAATGTGTAATTTAAGTGTAGGGGGATGCTAAAACCTTGAATCTTGCAAGTCCTAATAACAAGCCTTACACAAAACTCTATTTGAACCGCTAATCACCCCAATTTTTTTCAAAAGCTTTTCATTTTTTTTACTTGTCTTGGTTTAATTCGGGAATAACAAGTTCTAAAAATGTTATATTTTTACAAATTTACAACCGATAGCGTCGTGATAAAAAGAACCAACATAAGAAAATTATGAAAAGGCATGACAAATCTAGTTAAAATTTGATTATATATACTTGATCACATTAAAAACCCATTCCCACAAAAAATTAGTTTTGAGCCTTTATTGAGAATACAAATACACATCTTTAAATTAAATGCTCATTTTTCGTTTCTTGTGTGAATAGCCGCTTGGTTTCTTACAACTCTAGAACTTGCCATGACGATACATTCACGGTCCTTACCAACTTAAACCCAAGTAAGTAAATGATGGAGGCATTAGGACTAACCCTTTTTCTTTTCAACACCATTATTTTTCATTTTTTTTATCACCTACCCAAAATCCCCCTAGTTAACCCCTTTGAGCCTAAACATTTTCATTTCTAAACCCACAAAACAAACACCCTTTACCCACCAAAACCTTTTTATTTTTAAACCCTTTATTTTAGTAAAAAGCTCGGTCTTCATGTGACATTCGCCTAACCCTTCCCTAAGTCCTCTTGATATTTACAAAGGTGTATAGTTAAAAAGGATTAGGATTTATTGCTTGGCACGCATATGGTAGAAATAAGTTCCATGACGGTCTCGAGTGTTTCACAAAAATACATCTTCGGCCGAGTGTTGAGTGATCTCCCGTGAGGTATGTGAACTTGTATATAAATGGAATTTTAAAGAGGCATGTTATGCCCAAATAAGTAATTTGTGACAATTGTTAAATTTGCATGCATCCGTACAATTATTAAACAATAATTAGTGCTTAATGGCTGTGCTGTTTTAACATTTATGACATGAATGCTTTTTTATTATTGTTATCATATATACATGTGCATCATATATTGCAAATGTCATACCATAATTGCATGCAACACTTGATTGATACAAATGATGCACGAAACAAAGCTAGCACAGTTATCAGACAAATCAGAAGAATGCTGACGGAATTCAGTACATAGACAGACATGGTATTGAGATACAGAATGGGCCAGAAACCAAGAGTTACACTAGTATAGTGTGTAGGAGAGTAGGGATCATGAAACTGCCTTCCTAGTGATAGTTTAAGTGCCGGAAATTGCCTAAAACTCACATAAACTGCAGAATTCTGCAGAAATCAGCAAAATTCAGCATTTAAACACTCTAATATCATGCAGAAATATGGTTAAATGGTCCAGAATACTTTCCTAAGTTTCGGGAATCAAAACTGTCACAAAAGATAACATAAAGCACACTAAACTGCGTAGTTTAGCACCTTAACGAACCGGTAACCAACCGAACAACCGGACACTACCCGAAACACCAAATTTTCACTAGAAGCATTGTTTTAACATTTCCAAGCTAGTTATGGTCCCCGAACATCATAACACACTATATAACATACTAGTAACTAATCACCCTAACTAAAAACTTGGATTTCAACCTTAAACTAACTAGCCATTACATTCCAACTCTATACCCCCATACATACGGCCCCAACAAGGGACCCACCAAAAGATTTTATTTGAATTATTAAATGGATCTTGTTATATCTTTTAGAAACATATTACACCATGGACTAAGAAGTTGTGGAAGATTATAAGTAAAACCATAAGTTCTAAAACTCTCATTTTCACACAACATCACCAACATCAAACTTCCTCCTCTCCTCTCTTCTACCTACGGCCAAGAACAAGCAACAACACTACCATCATCTTCACCTCACTTACATCCATTCTCTAGTGATCTAAAGGTGTAAGAAGCATAGTTAGGAAGCTTGGAACCATTGGAAGGGGAAGGACCTCTTTCAAGTGCTTTTATCCACCTCTTCTTCATCTTGTGATCATCCCTAGCCTTGAGCTAGTTGTAAGATCATCTACACTCTATTTTACATCTTCTTAAGTTGGTTAAAGAATGATACAAGTAACTAATCTTGAAGAACACTATGAATCATGAACATGAAACTTAAACATAAGCTTAAAAATCATAAGAAATCATGTTGTTATGTGTTATTATGCTTGTTGATTGTTGAATATTTGTGTTAAACATCATATGATCTTGCAAGATAGTGATTAAAGACATAATCTAGCAAGATGAGAGGATGATTATGTTAAGATCAAAGTAATCATCCATATGTAAATCATGAACTTGAAGTGTAAATTGTTTTTCTAGTAAAATGATGATCAAAGTGAATGTAAAGTCTTGTGAATCTATGATTTCAAGAATGATTTTTCAAGAAATCAAGTTAAAAATACAAAGTTTACTTAAGCTTGGTTCTTAAAGGAATTAACCACATTTTTAGTGGTTAAACAAGTGTAGAAATATATATGTAACAAGAAAAACTCAAGAAGAAACATTTTTAGAAAAATGATTTACAAGTTGTAAACATCTAACGTCTTTAAAAATGATGTTTTTAAATAAACAATCACACTTTAAAGGGTAACTAAGCCTACTAAACACACTAGTAAGTTACTACAAATTTTTGTAAACTTTCAAGTTCATGAAGTAGTAACTTATGCTTGATTTTGGCAAATTGGTAAGTTTTGATTGGTTTATTGTTGATTGTGGTGATTTATAAAAGAAAATGATATGCTTTTAAAGCATGGAAACCTCCATTTTTAAGGGGAAACTATGGCAAAAAATTTCTAAAAATTTAAAAATATTTTTAAACAAATATTGACAAGTATATTTTAAACCATGAATTTTTATATAAAGTGATGTGTGTAAAATGCAACATATAAATTACCACAAATGAGGCATAAAACTAACCCTTTTTTAGTACTAATGTTGGAAAAAGTGTGCTTTTGTCTTCCTTTTATATTTTCAGGATTAAATGAGCTCAAATGAATAAAAGAACAAAAAATACAGCTAAATCTAACATAAATACAAGAAAAGGAATAAACGTGGCATGCCCGACCCCTCGATAGCATCCTCCCAAGCAAAAACAAGATATCAGAAGGCTGAACACGCCCCGTGCCCAGCGGACACGAGGGCGTGCCCAAGTGTCTGCAGAAAAGACAAAGTTGTAGAAGCTTCTATTTCCCAACACGGGGGCGTGCCCAGCTCCACACGGCCGTGGTCAACGCTAAGATTCGCAGAATCCAAGCAAATCTTGAATGTACATATACGCTTCTGCACACGGGGCCGTGCCCAGCGGACACGGGATCGTGGTCAACTAATACAGACAAACTGCATTAAATGAAGAAAGAGAAAATGGATGGACATGGGGCCGTGCCCACTGGACACGGGGCCGTGTCCGGACTTCTGTGCAGGCTATAAATAGAGGTGCTTGGTTCACTTCAAAGGCATCCCTTGACAAACCACCTCTCTCCCACTTCACCCACACTCCACCACCATCACAACACCCACATCCACCACCATCATCCATCATAGAGTGTGTGTAGTAGTCTCGGGATCCAAGATTGATAGTAAGAGTTCTTGACAATCAAAGGCCATGTTTGCCTAAGTCTCTTACATCACTTGGTGAAGACAAGCATTTAGTGTAATACTTTTGTTTTTTAATCTTTTCGCACTTTTTATTTGGTTTTGTATTAATGACTTTAATAACTAGTTTCTTATGTTGAAGGTGAAACTTCCTTATCATTTGTCCGTGGTGTCTTGGCATTATTTTACTGTCTATATAAAATAAAAGATTTACACCATTCATATCTCTACGGTCTATATAGAGATATGTTGGCTACCTGGTCGGGGGTTAAGGGAATGGTTTGGTAAGGTTCTTGCCTTGTTCAGTGTATAGATCCTGCAAGCACCTGGGTCAAGCTTACTAGGACCTCCTTCAATACCCACTGGTATTGGATCCCCTCATATGTAAACAACTATTAATACATTAACCCGGCTACTTGGGATTGTATCCATGCTGACTCAAACCACTTAGCCGAGGGTAACGTCACCTTCAAAAGAGGGGCCTACCACATTACACATTAATAACTTAATTAATTATCTTTCAATATTCCCACCCTTTAGGATTGTATCCTTACTGACTCAAACTACTGGGTTGAGGGTAACGTCACCTTCAAAAGAGGGGCCTACTACTATAACTAAGATAATCTCTTAAAAAGTGCAAAAGTGCGGAAATTATCAAAGGTTACACTAAAGGCGAGTCGGATCCAAGTGATTCATCTTGTCTATCTGTTTTTATTTTATTTTTATTTTCAGCATTTTTAGTTTTTATTTTCATGTTTAAAACCTTTTCTAAACTTTTTGATTTGATTAGACGTTGAGGATAAACCGGTATTAAAAGCTCATGTGTCCTTGGACGACCTCGGTATCTTACCAACGCTATACTATGCTCACGATGGGTGCACTTGCCCATATGTGTGTTTAGTGTTAGTAGAATATCGTGTTTTATAAATTTTAAACTTGACTAAAGTGTTAAAAAGGGCTTAAAATATTAATAAAAATATATCACGCTACACACGCATCATACCCACCTTGATAATTATTGTCTCGACCTTGGTACCCTTGGTTGTAATTACGTTGGTAACCCCCTTGGTTACCACCTTGGCAATTTTGATATGATGACCCGCTTTGGTTATCCGGTTGAAAGTTTGGGTTCATTTGATTTGCGGCATTCCCATATTGGAAGTTGGGATGGTTTCTCAATCCGGGATGATAAGTGTTCGAATTCATATCATTGTTCTTTCTATCACCGAACACTTGATTTGCCTCTTCGGTGTAATCACCCGGTCCCGTTTGACATTGATCGGTTCGATGACCAATCTCCCCACAATCCTCACAAACCGCGAATTGTACCGCATTCACCTCCTTCCTCTTCATACGAGCTAACTCCCGTTCTAGAGTCGAGATCCGATCCTTAGAGATAGAGTC